>JALMQS010000352.1:2687788-2738320 GCA_024734495.1 Forficula auricularia
TGGAATTGTCTTTTGACAAAGAGTGATAGAATGGAGGTATTTGAGCCCTCCTATGTAATCAATTTATATTTATAATAAGTTTTTTCTGATTTTCTATTTGTCATTCTAGCCACTGAGGAAGTCGAAATTAATCGACGAAACGTCTGGCCCATTTAATAAAACTGTTTTTATTTTTATCCAATTCCCTGCTATTCCTGTTAAGTAAAATAAAAGTTTTGAATTTAGACCCATATGTCTAATCGTTGCTAACTAACTCCAATCCTAGTAACACATGCACGTTCAAGTGCTTTATATATAAATCATAGATATTTTGTTGGAACTAAAAACGTAAATATTTTATGTTTGTCATATATTGGAAAAATACTCCTTTTATCAGGGGTATACACAGTCAGGATCTGATTATGAGCATTTTCTATAACACCTGAAATATATGCCAATATACCAGTTATTCACGATAATAATAAGTTTATAATTAATTTCAAAATTTCAAAGTTCTTTTTATTCCATAAATGGAATATTCTCCTTTCTTTGATATGTCCTGCACAGATCAACCAGCGCAACACGCAAAAAATAATCTTTTACTTTGTGTCACATTTTATGGAAGCCCTTTCTTTTAAATTGTGATTTAATTTTTGGATGACTCAAAGAAGCAAAGGGGGATACTTTATATCTTTAGTTTCAATTCGTTTCCATTGTTTGATTTAAATTTTGGATGACTCAAAGAAGCAAAGGGGTTACTTTATATCTTTAGTTTCAATTCGTTTCCATTGTTTGATCAAAACAATCAAACAATTTTTGGACATAATTAAGAAACTTTAGGGGCAATTATGGTATTTTTGTTTTGCTTTAAATAGAGTAAAGTCAAGACGTCTTGAAGCATTGGACATAGAAATTAGGAAATTTGGAAAATATACCAACATATTTTTTAGATATAAGTATAAATTGAATTGTTTTTTACTTTATCCATAGTCAAGCATGGGTAAAGTCTTGAAGCATTGGACATAATTTCCGTTGGAAAATATACCTACATATTTTTTAGATATAAATATAAATTGATTTTTTTTTAATTTATCTATAGTCAAGCATGGGTAAAGTATTGGAATCGGTCTCTCGCCAAGCGCGACTTCAAAGGGTCCTCACGTAAGCACGTGGAACCCATGAACTTAACCAAAGTCACAAATTGTAGTATTCAATCAGGTTGAATTTTAGGATCTAAGGGTTTTGCCAAAAATGGGGTCTCGTCCAGAGGCCAAAAGTGCAATTTTCGTCATTTAGTCAGTGGGGATGCATGTATGTAACAAGTTATCGTTTTTCGTCGACTGATTGAAATTAAATTGATAGCATACTATTGCTTTAATAAAATGAAGCGCTGATAAGTTTTTGGTATATATCAGCCGACAAACATCAGTAGGTACTTTATTCTAGTACTTTTTATTTTTTTCAAAATATTTTGAAAATGGCTTAATATTTAACAAATTTAATGTTCTATTAAAGTACCTTGAGGACCACAAAAAAGATCATATCAAGTTTTTAAGGAAAATTGCGTTTTAAAATACTTTATTCTACAGTTAGAGTAATACTTTTTAATTCTTTAATATTTATTTATTTGGACGGTTTATCTGATTAATAATAAAAGGGAATAATCATATTAATATTTCAAATGACTATGGAAAAAGTCTTGTTTTTAAATTCTTTAAAATATATTTATTTGTTAAGTTTGATATAGCCCATTTATCGCTTACTTAAGTAAGATCGATTCTCATCTAAAACATGAGGAATAATGATTCTATATTGCATTTTTGACATTTTGACATGGATGAGGAATCGATTTAAAATAAAAAAGCTTGTAAAAATAACGACCGAATCTCATCTAATATTGGAGGAATACCCTTGTTACTTTACATTTATGATGTTTTTTACCATTAATAGTAATCTGTGTTGAAAATATGGAGAAATTACTTAAAATCAAAAAGGCCGAATTCTTTCTATTTGATTAATATTAATATTTCAAATGACTATTGATAAAGTCTTTCACGGATCCATTGGAGTTTATTTTGTGTAAAAATACTTAATATTTTTCATATTTCTAAATAAATATTTTATTTGTGAGAATGCGATTGCATTTTGTTTGTTTTTACGTTTACTCCGGTGTTTTACAAATGAGTTCAATAGCTAAGCTTAAGGCAGCATCTATCTTGTAGATGGGGTGTTTTACCACCCCACAAAACACGAGGCAGTTTGTGAGAGGAGGCCAATGGCGCTCATCGAACCGGAAGCAACAAGCATTTGTCTCCTCCATGCGAAGAGTTCAAGTAGGGAACGCGAAAGAAATAGAAACAACGTTTCACTTTATAGCAAAATAACCACAAGACTTTTAATTAACTAACTTTAACAATTAACCAAAGCCCGAAAGTGTAACTTAATTACATAATATGTAATAATCAAATAAGTGAATTCAATTTTTTATATTCCAAACTACTTATATGATTTGATTTGTTAAATTAAGCTCAGCTATAATTATTTTTACGAATTTTTAAATATTATTTTATATTTAATTATATATTAAACTAGGTTTAATAATTAAGCTTACCATACGACCCCGTTGGTACCAGGGCAATCTCTGTTTGAAAGAGCGTGAAATTTCAGGGGGTTTTATTTTTATCCTCCCAATTAATAAATAATAAACTTGACAAAATTGATAAAATAAATAGATCTGGTGTATACAAATTAAATTGCAACGATTGCGAGGCAATTTATATTGGACAAACTGGACGATCTTTCAAAAAACGGCATAAAGAACATTTAGCTTCCCACAGACAATTAATAAGAAACCAGCCCATAAATCCAGATTCCACTTCCGCATTTGCTAATCATCTATATTCTTTAGATCACTTACGTTCACCTACTAATCCCACCCCTATTCATTTCGAAAGAAAAGGATTAAGATTGGATCTTCTTGAATCCACGGAAATAAAATATGCCTTGTCGAACGATGAAAATATTATCAATAATCAACTGGATGTAAAACAAAATATAATAATTGACCTATTAATATCTAAGCCAAAAATTTATTCCCAACCTAGAGACACAAGTCAATGAACTTACTAACTTTTCTTTTATCTAAACATACCTATGTCAACAAACGCCAACCTTATATTCTCACTTAACAATAGCTTAAGAGAAAGTGTCCTTTTAAAATAATTTAAAAATTCTTTCCCTCTGTTCAATAAACATATATATAACCTGTTATTCAATAAGTTGAATTAGTTACTTTCTGTACTTCCTGAAGATGGGTTGATAGCCCGAAATATATATATTGAAAAAGAAAAAAATTTTATATCTTTTAATTTAAAGTTTAAATTTTTATTTAAATCACACATGATTACTTTATAATTATTTATTGAAACAAATAATTACAATTTTAATACAGATGTCAGGGTTGCTAACTTCATGTAAAAATATGTTAATATACAAAATGTACCTTATATTAAAAAATCCAACGATGTAAACTATAACATTCTTGATAAGTGAATTAATTGTTATGTACTATTATTGCTATTATTATCATTTGATTTGTCAATATATTTTTTTTGCTTTTTTTTTTTTTATTTTTTTTTTAATGCAATCGAATGCAAGAAGGGGTGCACCAGTAAAGATGTAGCCCCTATGGATCTCGAAAGACCCTTGCATTACCGAAGAGAAGGGAAAGTTGATTTAAGTGAGAGGGTGTAGACGTAGGTGTCTATGCACCCTGGTTTTGAAGGTTTGAAGATCATAGGTGCTGGGAAAGATAGAGGCTGGGAGAGAGTTCCAGTTCTTGAAGTCATGGGGATATATGAATTCGCGAATGAAGTGGTCCGGCACTTTTTCTAATTTGACCGCGAAAGAGTGTTGGGAGTCGGCAAAACGTGTGCTGCGTGCAAAGCATGCTTTGGGGGAATTATTGATTTTATCTCATCAGAGCACCTGCCGTGATAGTATCTATAGAAAAGGGAAAGGGCGGAGACATCTCTTCGATGAGCCAGCGAGTCGAGGGAGTCGGTGAGGGTAGAATCGTCAATTAGCCTGACGGCTCGTTTCTGAATTGCATCAAGGGTAGCAAGAGAATATTTTGAGGCTCCTCTCCACAGATGAGAGCCGTATTCGAGACAGGGCGGATTTGGGCCTTGTAGATGGTGAGAAGTTGTGGGGGTTTGTAAAATCGCTTGGACCTGAATAAGAAGCCAATCTTCCTTGCTGCAGATTTCTGCCACAGAGGAGATGTGTTCATTCCAAGACAGGTCAGATGCGACAGAGACGCCCAACATGGATAGGCTGTCACACATTTTCAGGGTATTCGAATCGAAGTGAATATCAGGGAAATCTCTATTTTCGCGCCTAGAAATTAGACAACATTGAGTCTTATTTGAATTAAAGTTAACTAAATTTTGAGACCCCATTTATTCGGTTTGTCTGCTTTTTATAATCTTTAAAACATGTAATGCACAATCCGACAGGGGCGCTGATGCCGTCAGGTATATTTGGGCTTTGAGCCCAGATAAGCATGATTGTCTCAGTTAACCTCATAATCGGAATGTGGTGCTCATAATGCTTGAGAACGATCGCAGAATAAGTCGATCGAAACGTTTTATTAAAATTGTAATTATTTGTTTCAAATAAATAATTATAAAGTAATCATGTGTGATTTAAATAAAAATTTAAACTTTAATCAGATTAATCACAAAAATAAAAATCTTTTAATTTTTTAATTTTAATGTGAAATAAGTGACATCTAGTATCCTTAACTCATAGTAAATCAATATTAAATATAATATTTATTTAATCTCATCTTTATTAAAGATGTTTCACCTTGCACCAACACCACAATCTCTACTAATGATGTAGGTACAGGTAAAATTGCTTAGCACATCGGTGCAGGTTACTTATATTTGCTGATCTCCCAAACATACAGAAAAAATCTTGGATTCAGCTATTTATTTATTGTTATTTTTATTTTTTTTTTTTTATTATTATTTGACTTCTAGTCTAATTTATTCAGTACCAGTGGGGTGCGGTCCATTGATGCTGTGGATGCGCCGCATCCCTAAAATTTCAAACATTTAGAATTACCATTTTTTCATAAATATGTATATAAGGATGACTTCGAAATTTCAGGAGGATCTTTAAATTTTCAAATTAGGTATTATCCGTTATTTCAAATTTTCTATTTCTATAAAAAACATTTTTTGTTCAGAAAAGTAGAAATTGGTTATCGAAATTAAATTAAATTGTTGCATAGTTTCAAGGGGCAATTAAAATTAATGATTTTTCACAAAAGGTGCCGATAGAAGTTTGGAGTCACTGCCTGCTATACTTCATCTTCCAGTTCAAGCTTGTCAAAGACAAGTCCAGACGAGTTTTGATTGAAAAATCATCAATTGCCACTTATCTCGATTCCTCTATGTCTTCAGCAATGGTTACCAATAAAAACCTAAACGTCAAAAATCCAATATAGAATGGTTATTCCTCAAGTACTAGATGAGAATCAATCGCTATTTTTGGTTTTAACTCGATTCCTCTATGTCTTCAGCAAAGGTAACGGATAAGAAAACAACGCAGTTGCTATGGTTACTTATAAAACTTCCTCCTAATTTTTACCATTTCACAGAGAGAAGCCTATCCATTCTTACTTAAGCAAGGTTAATGAGCTATATTAAAACGATCAATTGAATAAATTTTAAGGAATTTAAAAAAGTACTATCTTACTCTAGAGTAAAGTACTTTAACATATAATTTTACTAAAACTTTATTTAACCTTTTGTGTGGTTCCCAAGGTATTTAATTAGGATATTAAATTTCATCAAAATTGGTTAAGTCATTTTCAAGATATTTAGAAAAACTAAAAAAGTACTGAAATAAAGTACTAATGTTTGTGGACCGATATGTACCAAAAACTAATCAATAATATATATATATATATATATATATATATATATATATATATATATATATATATATTACTTTATTAATATATAAAATGGTAAATGGGGGTCAGTTTGGCTAGGGGTTAGCGTACACGTCTGCTAACTCAAGTGGACCCGGGTTCGAATCCGACTCGAGGCATCCGGCTAAAATCTGATCCCTGGGTAGAGACAAATTTAGAAAAAAATCATAAGCATCGTATATTGGTTTATGGCTAGAAAGGTCGAAAAGTAATATATATGTATATGTATACATATATATATATATATATGTATATATATATATATAAAGTAAAACTAATACAACAATAGATTTGTTATTTATTAATTGTAAAACTAGTGCTTCGATCCGACTCGAGGCAATCGGCTAAAAATCTGACCTCACATGGAAGAGAAAATTTAATAATGGTGTTGTAAATTGGCTGGTGGCGAAAAAGGCCGGAAACCATAAAAAAAACTAGTGCTAAGAAAAAGATCTTTATTTTGCTTCCTGTTTTATTATAGTGCACACATTTAAGAGTTAGTCTTAATTTGTTAATATTGGCCTAAATAGAATACAATTTTTATCAACGAAGCAATTGTATTTATTAATAATAAGACGGCGTTCATTATAAATCTCAATCGTTTATTTTAGACTGCAAGAATTAAGGCGTATCTTTTTCAATATTTCCAGACAAGCCATCAAATCTATTAGCTCCTGATCGTTAAGGCAACCTTACACGCAGAAAGGATTAGTCGGTTGCCGTAACCCCAAGGGCACTTAACAAAGAGCCTGAAGATTGGTTTCCCTCAAAAGGGCGGAGAAGACGAAGATAGAGACACCCCTTAAAGTCGAAGAGCTTAGAAAAAAATGCTCACACGCACTTTCTTAAAGAATTTCTAAATTTATGCAAATGACATCATCTGTGGACGACGGGGAAATATCTAGAAAAGATTTCTGGGCAGGAAAATTGACAATTTGTAATTTAATAGGGCAGAAGCTTCCTTCTTTCCTTCGCAATCAAAGTGTCTCACTTGTCACTATTTATCATTGCTTCGGGCCAATTGAATTATATCCGCGATTTGTAACTTAAATATTAAAATATTGATAGATATTTCGTTACATAATATTTATAGTAACTTACCATTAAGAAAATGTGTTATTTCGATTAAAGGTTTATTAATTAAAACTTTGAACCAATTAGGAAGTTCATTTGACAATTTATGAATTGACATATAAATTAAAATGCGATTTTTTTCTAATTCGATGATAAGGTTCAATTTAATTTCCATGATGAATAATGTATAAATACTACTAGCTCAACTAACTTTTCCATTTAATTAAAACTCTTTTCTTATAAAATATCCAATTCGTTTTTCATGAAAATTGAATATTTGGAATTAAGATTCCAAGATAAATTGATTAATATTATAAAATAATCAAATCTGAAGGAGACAAAATTAGTACAAACTTTAATCGACTACCACTTTGTTTACTTTCCTAAAAGAAAACTTACTAATATCTTTATAGTTACTATTTTATAAGATTATTCATTTATTAATTGAATATTTTATTTATTGATTTTAGAATTTAAATATTTTTTTCTCATTCGAATGAGATCAAAGAAGAAATTGAGAATCTATTTTGTGAAAAGGGGTGCGGATAGAAAAATCATAACTTTCCATATATTGACATAAAAAATAACAACAAGTTGCGACTTGTTTTAGTGGAATAGAAATAATTTAATTTATGTTATTCTAGAAAGACCCGAATTATGAAAAAATATAACTTTCTATATATTAACATGAAAAAATAAACTACAACGGATCGTTGCTAAACTTTATCCAAATTCATTTGACATATTTATATGTTTATTCCTTTATTATTAATCAGATATCAGTTGCAATTTGCAGGCTATGTTAACATTAATTCAAAAATAGCGATCGATTCTCATCTAATACTTGAGGAATAACAATTCCACATTATATTTTTGACGCTTCGATTATTATTGGTATCCATTGCTGAAGACATGGAGGAATCGGCTTAAAATAAAAAATAACGATCGATTCTTATCTACTACTAGGGGAATAACCTTATTGCATTCCGTTTTTGATGTTTTGACTATTAAGGCAATATCTACTGAAAAAGGAGGAATCGACTTAAAACCAAAAAGACTAAATTCTATTTTTTGGTAAACAACTCAAGGTGCCTTATGGCGGACATTTTTTAAAACCTGTCTGTTTTATTTTAGCTCAGTTTAATTTTTTGTATACATATTTTTCTATCGTATTATTGTAATACGATATATTTGAAAAAGGATGCGTCCAAGTCCTATTTATTCATTGAAAAATTTCATAATTGAAAAAGTTTTTGTTTTGCAGAGAGTAGCACAGAATGTAAGTATATATTTATATTCGGTATATATGTATTGTTTATTTGCATCAAGCAGAGAACAACCTCATTGGTTTATTTTTATGAAATGTCACAATGATCTCCTCTAGCGAACTGGATCGTTCTTAGCTCTCGTTCACATGGAATGCAATAACTGGGATTATATCGAATGACTGGATGTCGTTGCCTCTTATTGTCAGATTATTGATGGACAATTGAAAGTGACTAGTGGAGTGAACTGACTGGGTTAGATGTGAAAGGGTGTCACCGATTATCATTTCACCGATTTTTTTTTTGATTTTTTTTTGGGTGGTTGGGGTGGGGGAATAACTTCAAATATGATTGATGGATATATTTTGAAAAGGCTTCATTTTCCAATAAAAAAAAAAATATTCAACAGATGATGGAATTTATTAAAATCTTTATACTATTATTAGTAGTATTTTGAAATAGTTGAGAATGAAATTGTTATATAGGATGATATTTATATTATTAAATTTTTTTTATAATTTAAAACGATAAATTAATTGTACATCAATTGTCTAATTCTTTATAATTCTTAATTGAAGGTCCAAATGAAAACTTGTTTCAAGACTAGCTACATTGTCCGCAAATTTTATTGATTGACAATTTTTCGTTAGCAATCGGTTTAAGCTAGAAAGTTGAAAAAAGTTAGAGTTTATGGTCGGTTGCTAAATTTCATATCAGCCTCTCGCTGTGTATGGGGTTCTGAAGGTTTGGGGTCTTACGGTTAATTGTTGAAAGTTTTTATCGGCAACTCATTAGGTGTGGATTTAGTGGGTTTAGTCGATGCCAGGGACCCCTAACATGGCTGGGCCCTAGGCCCCGGCCTATTAGGCCTTGATGTAAAGACGGCCCTGACAATCAACTTTAATAAATTTTAAATACATTATGTAATTTAAGCTTAAGTATTAGTTTAATCTTTTTCAGTACAACAAACATAACAAATCTAAATTTAATATTAATTTTATTATTAACCACAAGGATTTCCCTAGCGTACCCAGCCTTGAAAAAGTTTTCACTTTTTATTTTTATTATTTAATCAATGTGCGGGTGAGAGATTATTTTATTAGTATCTGATTGAGTAAAATGAAAAAAACCCGCGAATAGAATCATCTCTATTCCATTCTATTCCACATTAAAAGAATCGCTTTTTATGTTTGAACAGAAACCTAAAAATTGAATCGTTATATGAGAAACTTTTAAACTGTTACAACTAATGAGCTAAAATTCAGCCCAATATTTTTTTATAAAAAGGTGCCAAGTTTTATCTTTCTAGCTCATAGAGTTTTCTGGTTCTCTCTAAAATTAGCAAAGATTTAGTCATAAAACATTGTCGTTTTTTATCTTCGATTTTATATCTTATCATAATCAAATCTCTATCTAAAAAGAAGCCGATTTATCTGAATTTATAATCAACTATATTAATCTAATTAAGTGTTTTCAATTTGGAGAATGAGTGCCGGTTATAAAATTAATTTCTATAAGAAAATTCAATTAAAAACATGTAATGGAATTCCTCTTTAGAGAGTTAGAAGTGAAGATCCAACGTACCTACCTGTTATTACGTTACATCAGACCAAAAAAGAAAATAACATCGACTCTCACTATCTCTCTTTCTTTTACTTTAGGACTTCTCCTAGTAAAATCCTCATCGTCATCTCTATTAACGACCTGGGGTATAATATCAAGCCAGAACGGAAATTATGGAAATAAATTTTATCACCTTTTTTAAAGTCAAGAAATACATAAAAATAATACAACCAATTATCGTCATTGTAAATTATTTGAGAGAGTATCTTTATGTTTTTCTTATATTTCAAAATAATTACATTTATATATTAGAGATATGCGATACAGGGTATAGCTTGAATGTTTGGTTAAATTAATGAAATAGCACTTATAAATAATAGATGCTGCTCAAGTGCAGTGTTTCGTGAACTATTGAGAATAAGTAAGATCAAATAATTTGAGGCACAAAAATTACAACTTTTATAAAAGAATATGACATGAGATGTGCACACCAAGTTACATTTCCAAACTCCCTTCTCCGCTGGTATTTATATAATTTTATTTCCTTTCTATTCAAAAAGTAGAAACGAGAATTACCCTCTTTTAAGGCTAATAATATTCATGAAAAATTTCGATATTTTTATATATTTTTTTTTTTTTTTTATGATATTGATGTGAGAAGGAGATACACCAGAAAGTGGATCCCCTAAAGGCCTGTATGGGCTGGCCCCTCCATCGTGAAAAGAACAGAGTAGAAGGAAAAGAAGCCGGGATCACGAGACAATCTCAGATACTTAGATACAATTCAATATCTAATTTACTAAGGTTTTAGGGGCTTCGAGCAGTGGTAAATTCTCCGCGCGATAAATTCGGTTAAATTTATCTCCCACTTAATTTTTATTACCAGACCCTATACTTACAGAAAAAATGTCTGGGTATAGCCGGGAATCGAACCCGAGACCTCCGGGTTGCCAGTCGGTTACTCTGACCATTACACCACGGAGGCGGACACATCTATATTTATCTGGATATAACGTTTTGCAAGTATTTATGAAATCTTGTACATGTATATAGGTTTTTACTAAAATTAAAATTATCATGTTTTTGCTCGTACTAAAAGAAGGTATGATTTATTATTGTATTTTTCTGTTTTTCATTTTTTGAAATTTCTCAACAAAGACTCTTCTCGGAAACTATATAGGCACTATATAGTTACTATATAGTTTGAAACATTGTGCTACTAGGGAATGTTTTATATAGTACTTATTTGGATAGCAGAAATTTTGAAACACAATGATTTGTAAAATTCTATATTTATGGTATTTTAGGTACTTTTAATATTTCTTCGCTGTAAGTATGTTAAAATAAAATAAATTGTGTAAGTTTGTGATAAGTGTCCTGTATTTGATTCGAACGCGAATCGAATGCAGATGATTTTGTCAAATATTAAGTGAAAATAATATCCGAATTTATATATTTCTAACTTGAAATAGTGAAGTTAATTTTCTCATTAATATATCAAAGAATAATTAACACATTAACGAGAATTGTTTTTGATCGCGCTTTTTAAACAAGATATATATCGCGAGACTACTGCTGGTTGAAGCTATTGGAGTCTGCTGAGTCTTAAGTCTGAACCAAGAGAGAATGAAAAAGATGTGATCCATTTGGCTATAATCCAGCATCATTTCGCGATTGGCCCGCATGACACTTTTTATATCAAACACTGATATGTATCACCAAATGAATTTGAAATCTGAAATGATATATATTCAATCTCCCAGACTAGAGCGCCCAATCTGTTAACACTTGTGTTAGGTGTTTGCCATTAATTAATCATAAGAGCAGTAGTCTCGCGATATATATCTTGTTTAAAAAGCGCGATCAAAAACAATTCTCGTTAATGTGTTAATTATTCTTTGATATATTAATGAGAAAATTAACTTCACTATTTCAAGTTAGAAATATATAAATTCGGATATTATTTTCACTTAATATTTGACAAAAATCATCTGCATTCGATTCGCGATCGAATCAAATACAGAAACTTATGGTTAATTAATGGCAAACACCAAACACATGTGTTATCAGATCGGGCGCTCTGGACTGGAAGATTGAATACATAACATCTCAGATTTCAAATTCATTTGGTGATCCATATCAGTGTTTGATATAAAAAGTGCGGGCCAATCGCGAAATGATGCTAGATTATAGCCCAATGGATCACATCTTTTTCATTCTCTCTTGGTCCAGACTCAAGACTCTTCAGACTCCAATAGCTCCAACTTTCTTTTTGAATTCGAAATGGAGAAAAAAATGAAAGCTTTTTCTCAGCTCTTTATAAAATAGTGAATTTTGACGATTTGGTAATTTGTCTTAAGCTGAAATTTAGATCAAAGTTGCATCTCATTAAAGAGAATTATGTTCCAAATTTCAACTCATTAGCTATAAGCTCAGCTTAAGACGATTCAATTTATGGTAGGTACTGTATTTTTCATCCAGATGTTCTAAAGTTTTTTCTATAAATTAGGGCAAACTTTCAACGACAGTTTAGTATATCGACTGATTTTAGAATTAATTTTTTCAAATAACATAAAAAGTTATAATCGGTTATGGCGTTCTTGAAAATGTAATGTACTTAGGTAGTTTTAACGAATTTTAGAATGTGAATAAAGTTTAACTTTTATATCAATGAGAGATTCTTTGTGAATTTATTAATAATTTTATAGCCATATTAACTAAAGAGATTTTAAAGCGGAGGAGACATTGTGAAAAAAGAAGCTATCTCTTCCAGAATAGAAAACAGTCGAGAGAGAAAATACGATACTAGAGTGCAATTGACACGATATTACCCTGGATCAAGAATGACCTTTCTGTTTATTCTCTCAGTTAAATGTTCGTATCTTATTAGTTCTCAAATAACATCTAAATGTAAATGATTTTGATAAGAGAAAACGATTTGAGAAAATAGATTCGAACTCTATAGTTTCCTTACTCATAACACTCCACGCGAGGGCGACACTTGTATTGAATTCACTCAAAATTTTCACATTCTTGATTTAAGGAGGTTCTTTCGCGACAATCCACACAAAAAGTTTTAGCCTCGTAACCACTCTATAAATATGAACGGAACTAAAATTTTAGGTTATGTTTTTTAACGTGACTGTCCACTACAAAATCTCTATATGGATACACACATACTTGCCGGATCGTTTCCAAGCCATTGTGCTTATATCCCCTCCACTAAATATAGTCGCCCAAATATGTTTTTTTTTGTTTTTTATCAAAACTACGAGGTAAATAATTTCAATTTTTTTTTAAGTTACTCCGAATATATTATTCTAACAAATATTAGTTTTTCATCAAGATGGTGAAAGTCCTTCAATGAAAAAAAAATAAAATAATGATCATATCCCCACCTTTTCCCTATCTACCCTATGTAAAAATGTCATTTTTAATTGCAATTATTTCATGTTTGGTGTGGTAAATCGTCTTCAAATTTTAACAGTATGATGTATTCATTTACATTTATGATTTAGTATGCTTTTAATTACTTATATTCCAAGTTTCAAAGACTTCTTGAATTTTTGCATTTGTGAAAGAACTACCTTAAAGCGCTTGATACACAAATAAAATCAATTTTCAAGTATAATTTTGTTTTTTGTGCTAGTGTTTGTCAGGATTTTCGTACCCTCGATAAACTGAGAACAGAAGGCCGTTGTTATAAGATCGTTTAGAAGTAAGATGTTAGTAATTTTAAAACGAAGAACTGATTAACTATTTGCTTTCTAATTTTATAACATAAGGATAAAAATTGCAGAAAATCTGAAAAAATATTAAAGAGAGATGTCTTGAATGTTTTAAATTGATAAGTTGCACCTTGTTAAGTTTCAGCTTTCAATCTTCAACCAAACTTATACATGGATACATTTTTGCCTAAGCTAGAGCTGGAAGGTAAATATGAGAAATGAGAATCTCGCACACTTCATGCTTTAATTAATTTAATTATTTTTTTCTTTTTGATCCTAAAAACATTGTTATTACAGATAGAAACTTTTCAATAAACGACATGAAAAAATTGCCTACATAACTTCGTTAGTATAATAAAAATGGTTTAAAAGTAGGTATATTGCAGTCAGCTAACCCAAGTCTTGAAAAAGTTTGCATTTTTATTCACTTTACTTCAACCAAAGGGTCTAACACTAACTTATAATGATAGTTATATTTTTAAACACACACCATCACCACGTTGGGCCCATTAGCAATTATCATATCTACTTTTAAATACAGGACTATCCTGTAAATATCAGCTTTCTTCGATTTATGTTTGAACTTGTATTATTTTAAATTATTTTTGAACCCCCCTCTTTTGGGTCACTGTCAATTTTACACAGTGAGACATTTTCATAAGGTTGTATAGGATGCAGATGTGAAGTTTTGTATAAATCGATCAAAAGGCCTATGACTTATGTTGATAGTTCTATTTTTTGAACATGACCCCTCCCAATTTTGAACCCCGAAAAAAATAATGGGTCTATTTTTCTACGATATACGAGTCAAATTTAACAAAGAACACGGTTTTTCTCTTTCCTATTAAAAAAATGAATTTCGGAGTTTAACTTAATTATTTATTAAAAATTAGAAATCTAAAAATACTTTACTCAAATTATTTAATTGGTTTTCAATTATTTAGTATGCGACATTCAGAGGAATGTTAAATCAATTTAAGGAAATAAATAAATTCTACTGTGGGATATAATTTTATCCATCTTTGTGCGTATTCATTTTCCTACTAGGTTCTAAAATACGAGTAATTATATAGCCCATTCTCAAGCCGATTCAGAAACTAACTGAAAACTTTCTTAAGTTTTATTGGAAATGTTAATGAATGAACTCCGAGAGATCGTGAATAAACTTTGCATGAATTGTTTGCTGGAAATTATCTCATAGCGAGGAACACATTTATTTACTTCCAACAACAATTTTGGACAGTCATTATATAACGGAGGCAAAGTACACATCGTGCAGCCGAGCGAAATATTTGTAGAAATACTTGCCGAAATTTTACATATATCAAACTTTGTCATGGATATATTAATTATCATGCAAGTGTGAAGTTGAAATATTTATTCGTATTTAAATTAGCAAAAAATGTATATTTTGTATTTAAAATCTGAATATGTGCTAATTGTAAATGTATATTTTATTATAGAGATATACTCGTATGTAAATAATGTCTGGGGCCACGACCGCCATTTTGACGCTCAGTAACTTTACAAGGAAATCCTGGCTGAAATTTTTTCCTGAATACTAGCCATAAACTTAAATAAATTATAAAATTTCATATTTTGATTGTTTTATCGTTAAATTTAAAAGAAGACAAAGATAGGATTTTTCGTCACTGACTGACTTGACTGACAGGCTCATCAAAATTCTAGGTACTTGGTTGATGCTAGACTGCTGAAATTCGGCAGAGAGATAAAGTTTGAGGTACAAATAAAAGGAAAAAATCGAAAAAGTGCGTTAAACTTTTGGGAAGAGATTTGTTTGCCATATTAAGTATTTTCTTATAAATAATTCAAATGGTGTGGTGCATCACACGACTTTCACGTTAGTTTCTCCTTTTATTTGAAATCATCATACCAATTTTTCTTAATTAAATTTGGAGCTTCCCAAGCCCTTTTGAGAAAACCGGAAAAAAGACCAAAAGACGAAATTGCAATATATCAAAAATATTCAGTAAACATGTACTTCAGGTCCTTTGAATTTAACCAAGGGGTGAACCGCGACCTAAAATTGTGTACACCTACTTCCACTTTCATTTCCAAGTAGAAGACAATAGATGACAATAGATTATCTAATGAATTCCAAAGTAATTCCAAATAATTCCAAAGACGGTGTACACCTAATTCCAATCGCGGTTCACCCCTCGACTTTAACCAAAATTTTGGCGTACCTACTTCTTCTAACCTCTAGATAGCTTAAATTTCAAATCCCAAAGCTCTGCGACTCACTGTATACAAGATATGAACGAGAAAAATATTTATTTTGCAACTCTCCAAATTTGCACCCCCTTCCTTTATTTCAATCGGATTTAAATTTATACATGGCTAACTACTTATGACGCTGATTTTAAACAAAATTTGTTAGAGCCGTTTTTGAGAAAATAAAAAAAAAAACGACAAATCTTTCATGTAAATTTCAACTTTCAGTATTCGATTTTCACCCAAAAAAGATTGCTGTACGAGGTACAAGTTTCGAATTCCACAGCTCTGAGACTTACGTTTGCAAAATGCAGGAAGGGAGATACGTAAATACATTCGCACGAGAAATGGATTTTTGGCTACTTTTTGGCTTTTGGGCACCACAATATCCTGTTTTTTGTTCTAAATCTGGTTTCAAATTATTAAGGGCTTCGATTCCTTCCACCTAGAAATAACAAAGTGAAATTAACTTTTTTCACCTAGGAGATACAAGTCCTCTAAGGGCCGGTTGTATGTCGGTTGGTAAGCTCTTTTTGCTGTTGGCAAAGAGGTAAATGGCTGGGATGGCCAATCAGATGAAAGTGGCTGTCATCTGATTGGCAGGCACTTTTATCTGATTGGCCATCAGCCATTACCCTTTGACAACGGTTAAAAAGTGTTTACCAACCGACATAACCGGCCCCTAAAATGTCAAGCTCCAGGCAGAGATTACAATATTTACACTTTATATTTTTCAAATATAAATGTAAAAGTAAATATTTCGTTGGTGGAGTTTTTATTCTCTTTCTAATAGATAACTTCTCTCCAAATAATGTAAATAAAATGAGAGAATTCTTAGAAAAAACATTTTTTTTTTAATTTTTCAGTATATCTTTAATTTATTCTGGGTCTTAATTAAAATAATTGAAAAAATAAAAGGAAAAAATAATTATTTATGAATACTGTTGCACTAATTCTAAATAAAAAATATCAACTACCTATATTTAAGTATTCTTGCAAAAAAAAAAAAAAAAAAAAAGACATAAAGAGATAAAACTCAAGAAAATTTAGGCTGAAAAAATAATTTTATGAAAAAAATAAAACCGACTTCAAAAAACTTAAGTGCAAGAAATAAAATGATAACAACTTAAAAATAAGATGAATTACACTAAAATAGGTATAAAATAGTATCTTATTTAGTTACAACTATACGACGAAATATTAACATGAAATTGCTTTTTTGAAGTCGGCTGCCAAACAAGCTATGCCTATAAGCTTAGAGCGTACCCGTCAAACGTACTAAGTAAGGTGCGTTGAGTGCGATTCAAAAAATGTATATGTTTGGCACCGACTTCAAAAAGCAATTTCATGTTAATATTTCGTCGTTTAGTTGTAACTAAATAAGATAATTGTTTTATATACTTTAAGTAGTTTTTATTTTATTTTTAAGTTATTATCATTTTACTTGTTGCATTTAAGTTTTTAGAAGTCCGGTTTTATTTTTTTTTATAAAAATTATTTTATTTTTCTCTTTTTGGTTGATGTTATTAATAAGTGACTTAATATAATACCTTGCATGCATCTCGTAAGAGAAAGCGTCGGGCGAATGAATCAGAAAATGATAATAAAATTCAATTCATAAATATAGAGATTCTCTCGAAACGTTTGCGGGTTTTAAATGAATGTTGTAAGATTTTTTTTATAAAAGATTTTATTTATTATAATTTCGATTATTTGGTCATAAGAATTATTTACGTTATTTCGTCGTTGATCATATCATCAGAACTTGAGCAAATTAATATGGCACCATCCCTAAGATTACCCCCTTTCCAATAAAAAAAGAATCATCGAAATCGGTTCATAAACAAAGAAGTTAGGTCTGAACAAACCTAACAAAAAGGTCTAATACCAATGAAAAAAAACGGGACCAATCGGAAGCTAGACTGAACCCAATGCAAAAATATTATCAAAATCGGTTTACAATTGGCGGAGATATGAGGTAACATAGACACAAAAAAAAAAACCCTCGAATAGAGAACCTCCTCCTTTTTTGAAGTCGGTTAAAAAGTGAAATGTAACTTTCTACATAATTTCGATCAGCTTAGATTTTCCTGAGTCTTGTGCGCGTCTTAAGACGTTTTTTGTAATTATTATAATAAATATAAACTATGAATAATTATATTTTAGGGTAATTCATTTTCATTTTTACTATCTAATCTGAAAAACAGTATATAGCAAAAAATAATCTTTTTTTTTGTTTTTGTTTTTTGTTTTTTTCAAGTTCGTTGTTTTCTATTAAATAACATGCGGCGACGAAAGCAATTATTTTTTTTAATTATTGACACCCTCACATGCTTGTGAGTTACTTCTATAAAACATTTTTTATAATTAAATTGCATGGAAAAATGGAAATCTGAAAATGTGCATACCCTAAGTTATATTTTTTAAAATTAATTCTCTTCAAAAAGAAGATTCAAATTTGTTCAATCAATAGTTTAAAAGTTATGGCGGGTAAAAGTTTGTTTAAAATAAAAATGTACATAATTATTGCCTATGTTTTATCCTATTTTATTCCATATGTAAATTTTTATATTAAATTAGTTTTTAAGCCCTAACTTGTATAATTTTCACCAATGGTCTTACAAATTTAACTCTAATGTTTTTTGTAAAGAATTAAATCCTTTCACAATGTTTATTTAGAGTAAATATTTTTTAAGTATAAATTAAATTTAAAAGGCTTATAAGTTGTGAGCTTTAATAGCTGCAGTAACATTTTCATTAGTCAATTTAATTCCCTACATACAAAATGGTTCAAGAAGAGAATCAATAGAAGCTCAATTGGGCGAGTTGTAATATAATTTTAAAACAATGATATAGTGTCCATGTTATTTAAATAATGAGTGAGCTATCTTCAAAAAATTAAAGAGTTATCCTTATGCGTGAGGTTTGTTTACGATATATTAAAAGTATTTCAGAAGGGAGCAAGAAAAAAACATTTCTTCTAAGCGATACACTCTGCTATAAATTTATAATTAATTCATCTAAAATATCTAAAGAAAGAAGTTTATTACCTGGCGCTGCTCCAACTGTTACAGAAGAACCAGCGACAGCTGCTGCAGCAACTGCAGAGGCTACTGCAGCGTCTCCAGTTCCGAGAACCAGTTGTTGCTGTTGATCGGCAGAATCGATATTTAGCCCACAACGCGATAATAATAGCAAAGAGACTAAGGATAAGGAGCAGACCAGAAGTAAAAGTCTAGTCAAGAGCCGCATACCAAGAAGCCGAAGCATGACCAGCCGCCTTCGCCTGTAAAAAAATAAAAACGAAAAACTTTATTTAATTTATTTATAAAATAAGGAATATATGTATTTATAGGTACCATATATATGTTAACGTTAGATGAACGCGAAAGATAAAACTTATATCCGGTCACTGCCCTATTTTGGTGCAATTGGGACCAGATTTGTTTTGATACTGAACCAAGAGTTGAAAAAGATATGGACCCAGTCGGGTACGATCCGACATTTTCTGCGTTAAGCCCGCAGATGCCTTTTCCATTTAAGCGATGGATCGTACCCGACTGGGTCCTTATCTTTTCAATTCTTGGTTCAGTATCAAAACAAATCTGGTCCCAATTGCACCAAACATGCCGGATATAAGTTTTAACTTTCGCGTTCATCTAACGTTAACATATAAACATTCAAAATAAAATTTATTATTGAATATCTGAACAAAATTCATCTGTTTCGATTCCCCGAAGAATCAGACATATTATATTTAGTATATTTAGTATATTTAGTATATATAATAAGTATATTAGTATATAATTTTTTATAGCAAAGGTCTATTCAGTTCATTGACCTGTCAGATCAGTGTCTTGTCAGTGAATTTAGAAATAGCTAAGTGACAATGATTGATATTATTTGGGTTTGATAGGAACAGCTAAAGCAAAGGACGTGTCCGTAAAGTAGAGGAATATACAAAAATAAAGTAAATTATTTGCTACCCTCCTTCTCTATATTATAAAAATATACTGATAGTGGAATAAAGTTTTTTAAATATTTCAAAATGATCTGACTAATATTTTTACGTGAATTCTATAAGCTGTTCTTACATAAAAATTTTATTAATTAAACTCGAAGTTAAAAAAAAACAATCGTCAGTGACAATATACAATCTGAATCTTGAAGCTTTGGTGACCAGGTTGATGAACTGGGGAACTATTTCGGATTAGACCACCAGTGGTGAAATTGGATATAGATCAAGTCAATTTAGATAAAAATGATCTGTTAAAATCGATGCTGTCTGATTAAACTCGATATGTATCTCATATGACTTGAAAACGACTTTCGATAGTCGTGAATAAACTACACAATTGAAAAAAAAAATATTTTATCATAGGTGGCAAAACCCGAAAGAATACTTTAGAATTCAATGTGAAATATCAGGTAAAAATATGAAAGAGAGAGTGAAAGCTAAAATACGCCGGACGAGTGGAGTCAATTCAAAGTAATATGATTCTTTATTAATATTGAAGTGTGTGGATAGCTTTAAAAATACATATAGGTTTGCAGGTACAACACCTATAGGTCAATATTCAAGAAAGAACGAGGGGAAATATTCAGGGATGGACTGTGGTCATTGTGGATCCGGGTTAAATGATTCCAAGAGCTTACAAAGTAAGTTATTAGAATGAAATCACACACTATTTAATTAATTATCTAGTATATTGTACAATAATAAATTGAAGCGATTGTATGCAAACAATTAATGTGGCAAGCAAACAATTGGTATCTGTTCAGATAAATTTAATTCAATTTGAAAAAAGATATATGTATATCTATTTCGAACTCCAACTATTGTCTTGTTTATTTCAATTGTAAATGCAAATTGGAAAGGTAGGCCGACAGGCCGACAGCCAAAACGGATGCTGTTTTTATTTTATTTTTCTCTGTGGCCGAGTGATGTAAAGTGAAAATGAGAGAAAGAGGGTATGAGGTGGTTGGAAAATGGCCATGCCACGTCTATGGGGTATAAAGGCGGGAGGTTATGGTGAAGTAACGATCCGGCTATCCACTGGCCCAATCTATAGAATTATAACCGGAAAATGCTAAAAGCGGGAGAGGATGTTGGAGTGTTTCATAAACAAAATGCAAAACTCAGTCTAATCCGTTGAGAGAACCGCTTCTCCAAAATATTCTACGCTATTCCATTTTCGTCATCATTGAGAAGCGAAAGTGCCTGAGGAGAGAGAATGTTGAGTGACAAAGTGTGTTCGCTGGTCTTAGGCCTTTGGGAAAAACAAAACAGACGTGCTCGCTTAGCGAAAGCAAACCTCTTCAGCTAGCTGTCTTCTATAGATACCCGGAATTTATTACTTGAAATTGATTAACAAATTAAGGTTTAAACGAAATAGAATTTACTTAAGAGCAAATTATAATTTATTTCAGGCTGACTATTAGAAATTATTTTGATTGAGTCACGTCCACTTAAGATATCTAAAAGAGACTATGAATAACCCTGACAATTTAGTTATTTCAAAACCTTTGTGAATTTTTAAATTATTAAAAACAAAATGACATAGAATAAATGAGATTAACTGAAAGAACATATCTATATAAATGAAAATGTACTGTTACGCTTAAGTGATACGTTGAAGGATCTCCGAAAGTTCTTCGCCGATTTCTTTGAATTTTTCACACAACATTCCATTCAAATACACGAGTGTTTTTATATAACAACGCCAGCGCCTCTCTGGGGGGTAAAAGCAAACGAACAAGATGGCCGATAATAGCTTTTTGGAAATCTTTCAACTGTCAATATTATTTTTGGTTAAGGGAACAATTTTGACAAGTAATATATAATTCATTTACTGTTTTAATACCTATTCTATAATTATTTTCAATTTATTTTCAAAACATTGATAGGACATTGACAGTCGATGTCCTCCTGACGATGAGTTAAGAGCTCGAAATATATAGAGTAAATTTATAAAAAAATCTTTGTATTTTTATTTTTCTTCTTGTGAATCACCACCAACTTCAACCTAATATAATTTATATTTAAGTTGATTAATCAGTACCAGGTCAGCTCTAGTGTACCGAGTCTTGATATTATTATTTGATGTGCGGCTGAGCGATTCTTTCATTAGAATCTGATCGATGAAAAAACTACAAAGAGCACGTATAGAATGATCTCTTTTTCTTTAGAGGTAAGGTGTATTGCAAGGATGACAAATACAAGTTCACACCTGTTTCAGACTATTAGAGATTATTTTTTTAATTTCTATTGTTCTAGGAATGATCTTTTGCATTCGGATCAAACAGACTCATTTATACGAGCCCCGTCCCTTCTCAATTGGCCCACCAATATTTTTTCTTTTTAAATAAAATTATGCTAATTCACGGTAAATTTATTTTAAATATTTATTTTTATTATCATTTGGAACAACATTTTAAACAATTTAAAACATTTTATTGTAACATTTAACTTAAAATTATTTTTTAATTGTTAAAAACAAGGAAAACATAAAAAATCTAAAACCTTTACCACTGTGTGACGTCGCCTTTATTTTTAATTACGGCTTGAATTCTTTTGGGCAACGTACTTATTAAGTTTTGACACTCATCTTGAGTGAAAGTATCCCAAATATTTTGAAGTTAGTGTTTTAATTCGACTACGTTTCTAGCTATAACAACTGGTTGAATGGTGTAATTGAATTCTGTTTGATTTCTCTCTCAATGTCCTTATATATTTTCAAGACGTTTATTATAGTCCTCATTTAAGCTTGTGTTTCGCTAGCGACATCTACCGGTTGAATCCACAAGCTATCGCTGTCTGCAACAGCTTCATTTTTCTGACGAATAAGTCTGCTTCGATTGTCCCCAACACAAACTTCAAAACGAGACTCATCACTCCAATGGACACTATTCCATTCATCATTCGTCCAATTAATGTGACTTTTAGCCCATTTAAGCCGGTTTTTCTTTTGTTTTAATATCAAGAGTGGCTTTTCTTTCGCCTAAAAAAATTTAGTAAAATTTCAAAAAAAAATAATTGGAATAAGTTGCAATAAAATTACCTTGTAAGTTTTAAAACCTAACTTAAGGGCTTCTCTATGACACATGGGTCTTGAAACACTTCGCCCCACAGCATCGCTCCAAAGAACAGATAATTCACCATAGTTCGAACGCCTGTTTTTTTTATTAATCTTCTTCAATGCCCGTCTATCAGCATCTGATATTTTGGATTTCGACGCATACCGAGGTTTTGTAGCTATTGTACCCGTTGTTTTATAAACTCGAATAATATTTCTGACAGTAAACTTTGATAAATTAACTAGATCGCCAATTTCCGCGTTTGATTTTCCCTTTTTAAATAAATTGATAATAATTGAGCAAATTTTTTCATCAACAACCTTTCCACGAGTCATTTTTACTAATAATAAACAAAACAAACTTTCTTTTGTTGGAAAAAGGCAAAGCCTACTTGATTATTTCACATATTCAAAGATTCTTAAAAAAAAATCGTGAAAAGCAAAGAACTATTTTTTATATAAAAATATGTTTTTAACAATCAAAAAATAATTTTAAAGGTAGTTGTTCCGCCAAATGCGTTTTCGTAGGATTTTTCTGAAATTTAGATATATTATTATTGAAATACTTGTGCATCGATTGGTGGCAAAACGAAATTGATGAACAATACAGTTCCGGAGATATTTAATTTCAAAAATCGATTTTTTCGGGCTCTTTAGCATTGCACTATACGGGATATCGGAAAGTTTACATACATATTTAATTATAATTAAGAAACCCTTCGTACAATTTTTATAAAAAACTAAACCAACATTAAACAATAACCAATACATATTTTAAGACAAGTTTGATTCATAGTTACAACACAGTTTCTGAGATAATAAGGAATAAATAATGAAAAATGTATATAAAAAAATTCTCACTAAAAACATTTTGGCAACAGCGCATTTATTAAACCAGCGAAAGAGGGAGTAAAAAGTAGAAAGCGTGCGCTAGATTTTTTCAAAATTATAATTTTTATAAGATGTAACGTAGGCGTTGATTACATTTGTTAAAAAATAACAAAACGATATTTATAGAAATTTTTGAAAATATTATTTTTATTATTATTAGTTCACTCTTTAAAGTATATAAGTTTAATTTTTTTTCTGGATAAGGGTATGGCTAATCATTTTTTACTTTACCATACAGGGTGTATGGTCAAGTATTGTGATCGTGCATGAAATAAGCGTTTTTTTCTTCTTTTTTTTCGAAATAATAATTGTTTTCTCAAAATGTCTGCTAGTCTGTTAGTTAGTCTGTGCGTTACCAAATTTTTGTGGACGAGCTAGCTCAAAAACTAGTGTGAATATCGAAACCAAATTTCACACTTAGTTTTGGTCCATTGACATTAAGAGCTGGTTAGATTTTGGTGCATATCGACCCAAAATTAAGGGGGGGGGTTAAAATTTAAAATTATAATCTTTTCAAACTAAAAAAAAAACAAGAAAAATGAAATATACAATAAAATAAACCTATAATAATGAAAATATTTTTTTCTGGGGCCAAAATTAATGGTGGGGGGGGGGGGGGCGAAATCTAGGCCATTTTAGCAAACTCAACCAAATTTTGTACACATAATCAGCGGACCCCCTAGAAGTTTAAAAATACAAAAACTAACCACCCAAAATGTATGTTTCTTTCCAGTACTGACATGAGTTAATGTATAGCAATCTTGACATTTTATTGAAAAAATAGAATTCAAACCTAATCGCCTTTCATCAACAATATTTTTTAATAAAATATCTTTCTGACAGTGACAACAGGTTAGGTTATTCGCCAACTCGCCCACTTCAATTATTCGGGTACCTACATTAGCACTCTTAGTACACATTTTTTTCGTTTTTTCCCTCATTCATTACCGCAACAGCTTTTAATCGTTTATTTAGAACTTTTTGATTAATAAATCGACCTTTAAAATGTATTTTATCATTCATTTTATCTGTCATTTTAATGTCATGTATAAAAATATTCAATCTCTTTCAATGTTGCCAAATTTCTCAAACGAGCACGGGATTGGCTAGATTTGGTACAAAAACAGCAAAAAGTGTTGGCCTTATGAACTATGAATCCTTATTGACTGTTCTATATACTTGAGCATTAACTTTTTGCTGGTATTGTCGCGAAACAACTACCTTAAGTTAAATGTTACAATAAAATGTTTTAAATTGTTTAAAATTTTGTTCCAAATGATAATAAAAATAAATATTTAAATTAAATTTAACGTGAATTAGCATAATTTTATTTAAAAAGAAAAAATATTGGTGGGACAATTGAGATGGGGGCTCGTAGAGAGAGAATTTTCAATTGGACTTCATTAAAACAAATTCTTTTGCTCAAACATATTTTAATTCATCTTTCACGATTAATTTTTTAATGCAATTTATAGATTTTAAATGAAAGTCATGGGACGAATAAATTAATTCACCTTTTAACCTCATGAAATCAATGTATTTTCCACAAGATAGCTGAAGTGATTAAAATAGTAAATCTGGAATAAATTTGCTAACGTTAAAAAGCTACGTAAATTTTAAATTGTATATAACTTTAAATGAATTAGTTGTATCATATTTAAAAGTGTTTTTAAAATTTTACAAATTTTTAAATATAACACGGATGAAAATAGTCTTGACATTTTGGAATTTGGGGTATACGCCGCATCCACAGCATCCTGCATCCATGGACCGCACGCCACTGATAAGTACTTAAGTAGGTACGCCAAAAATCAAAATGTGAAACAAATTTTTGATAACAAATCAAAAAAATATTTTTTTATTTTTTATTAAAAATAATCAAAATTTTTTTTTTAATTTTATTAAAAATAATCAAAACATATTTTTTTATTTTATTAAAAATAATCAAAACATATTTTTTATTTTATTAAAAATAATCAAAAAATATTTTTTTAATTTTATTAAAAATAATCAAAACATATTTTTTTATTTTATTAAAAATAATCAAAACAATTTCTTGATTATTTTTTTAAGCCGAGCTTCTTGCGAGTAAAATATTTAATGAAAAAATAAGTTGCGAAAAGAAAAAAAATTATCCGAAAACAAAACCTCTCAAAAATTAATTAAAAAATTATTCTTTAGTCTCTAGGCTAAAATTGGTCTTAATATAAAATGTATAGAGTTGTTTATAAAAAGATTGTGATAAAACGTTAATTAAATATCCTAACGCTTTGGAAGAAATTGTCGATTTATCAATGAAAAATTGAAAAATGAGATGCCACATTTTGAACCAACAAATTTTTCTCATCTTTTTTTTAAATTAAAAGATAGAGATCACCTCTTAAATCAAGTCAGTTAGTTGACAAAATTAATTGATTAATTGTGATGAAATAAATATATAGGACAGACAAAACAATATTTAAAATCTAGAATCTATAAAAATAGATATTTGATCAGGATTGAAAATTCAGAATGATACTATACTTCAACATTCAACTAGCCTAGAAAATGGTTGTGATTTGTCCAATTCCAAAATTTTAGATAAATGCGGAAATTTAGAAAAAAAAAACAATTTTTTGGAAATATTTGAAATTTTAAACAACAATAATTCATTTAACAAAACCTCATATACATATGCACTGTTTTTCTAAGATTTTCCAAGAATTTTAGAGGAAAATTAAGAAGTAAAATTAAAGTAAAATAGTAGGATAATGTTAGGCTAGTTGGAGAGTAAAGACAATGTTTTGCATTCTAATATTATGTGTGATAAAGTATTTATTTTTTTTTTAATTCTTCCAAAACTTAAAAGACTATGCAATTCATATTCTTCCAACTTCAAGGGTTTTTGTCATTTGAAATAATACATTATTTTTAAATATATGAATTTAATACAAAATTTCATTCACCCCTAAATGGGCTCTTCAGTAGTAAATATTGTTTTAGTTTTTGGAAATTTTCATTAAAATCAGCTCAATTTTCATTACTTTTCATAGTTTTTAGACATATTCATTTATCTGAATCTATTATAATATAATTAAAAAAAAAAACTCAAAAAGCTCAATCGATATTTATTACTAGTGTAGATCGTCAACAACTGGGGACTGAAGGTCTCATGTCATTTCATATAAATAAATAAAAATAATTTATCAAAATTATTAAATTTATTACAATTGTGGAACAAATAATCTTTAAAATTTAAAGAATTCATTATTTATTTAATTTAATCCAAATCCTATTTGAGTTTTGTATTTATAAAAGTTTCCAATTTTTGATGTTTTATTTCACAATTAATTTATATTTGTTTTCTTCTTTTTCTATTTCCTCTGTCAATCTGTTGTCTATTTTCCATTCTAACTCCAACGACCAACCTATCATTTCCTATTTTTAAACTATGTTTGATGAAGTAAAAAAAATAGGATTAATCAATTTTTATGTTACACCCATATGAAAGTGGTATCTGATGTGAATGGACAAAGAGGGGTGGCTGTTTAATATCACCGCGATAAAACCTAAACAAATGTGAATTTTGTAAATAGTTGTTCCCATGCAAATAGTAGTAAAAGTACAAATATCAACAACAATTTCAAATAATGTGAATCCTAAAATCCCGTGGAGCAAATGAAGGATTAAATAAATCTTTCTTCGAGGTCGATAAACAGTAACTGACCAGATGACATCTAAGGGCAAGTTCATTGTATAATAGTCTATACATATATTCGGTTATCCTTTTAGATAAATGGTTTACCAATATTTAATTCTGCTCTAGCATCCAGGGTCCAGGGTTTGGGAAATTGTTTTTGTAATCAAATTCCACAAATTAGTGTTAATTAATTTAAACAAATCTTAGAATAAATACAAATCTTTTGCCTACAAGACACCAACCATAGCACAGGAAAAGCCTATATTTCAAGTAGAACTAACTTCGTGTTAATGAAAAGGATCATTAAGTAATTAACATTAGATCGCAATTAGAGAAGAGAAATCAGCCTCTTGCTATTTGATTGCTGGATTAAAAAGGCAGGCTGTCTTTCAGTGGATTCCACAATCCCAAAATTTTAATTCTTTATTGTAACCGGCAAATATTTGTTCTAAATCAATGACTCGATAAATATCTGCCATTTTTCTTAATATTTCTGCATATATTAAAACAAAAAGTATATATCGATGACTTTTTAAGAACTCTCGTAGCTAATTGAAAAGTTCTTGTTTTGCCGAGAGTAGCAGAGTTGTTGATTCACAAAGAGAAACAAAGAGGTTGTCCTCCGCTTGATGCAAATAAACATACACACATATATATCGAAATTATATATATATATATACCATATGGATATTGACTCCATGAAAAACAATATTTATAATTAAAAAAGACTGATGATGAAGACCAAGTCTTCGAATCTATAGTCTCAAACAAATAAATAATATATATATACAGATATATAATTTCGATATATATGTGTGTATGTTTATTTGCATCAAGCGGAGGACAACCTCTTTGTGTTTCTTTGTGACTCTCGTAACTGTTGATTTGATCTCTTTCAAGTTTTTTGCTCGAAGATCAATACAACTGCTTGTGTCCCAGTGAAACTTGTAATCTATCTTAAAAATGGCAAGTAGGAATCCAAGACTCATCAAAAGAGCCGATTAAAAGTCAAAACTGTTTTAGATTTACTTCGGATAAAGTCAAATTAAATTCTCTCATTTTCTCTCTCTTTCGCTCTCACTTGATTATTTTTCACTTGCTTGGAAAAGGAATTTCAATTTAGTATTCAATTTAGTAGACAACTTTAGGATTTAGTTATTTCTTTGAAAATTAAACAAAAAAGGTAGCGGGATATGTTTTCATTATAGAATGTTTTTGAAAGATTTATCTTTTTTTAAAGCAACTTGGGCAATGACTGTCTTACGAATCTAAATCATTGTGAATTATACATGGCACGTGTAAAAATTGAATTAATAATTTAATCTTTTTCGTTTAAAAATCCCTCGGTCTTCTGATATGTAATGAAAATTACCCATAACAACTCCCTTTCAGAGTAGAAACCAGCCACTGGCGGTTGGTGAGATTTCAACCAGGGGATGCTGTCCAAAAAGTACTCTTAATTTTTTGAAATTTCATTTTAATTTTCGCTTTTTTTTTAAATTTCATCGAATACGGCATCATTTTCTTTATTTTTCAAATTTAACAATAGATTTTTTAAATATATTTTAGAGTCCTTCGCCCCAAACGGATACTTCTTTATGTGAGTGAGGGTAGGAGTCAGAAATTAATTCTTGTGACCTAAACTCCACAGTAGGTACCTGAGATGGAAATCGACCATCTTCAAGATGAAAGAGCCTGTCCTATAAGAAAATCTTAAATTTCTCCTGATTCTATTGTTATAAGGAAGCTATGACTTGTCTATCGCACTCTTAGTTATTTCCTATCTTATATTGAGTTCTTAGAAATGGATTATTCCAAAGATTCTCGAATCATCTTTGTTTATTCCTTTTTTGAATTATTAATAGTTCCTGAGCGAGAACAATTTTTATTCGACTAAAACTTGGCTGGACTTGTCTTTGCCATGCTTGAACTGGAAGATAATATAGTAGCCAGGACAAACCTTCTATACAGCACCCTTTTAGGAAAAATCACTCATTTTAATTTCCTCTTGAAACTATGCAAGAATTTTATTTCATTTCGAGAACCAATATACTTTTCAAAACAAAAAAATGTTTTTTATAGAAATATTTGAAATAACGGATAATAAATTGAAAATTTAAAGATCCTCCTGAAATTTTGAAGTCGATATTTATGAAAATACTCTAAATGTTTGAAATTTTAGGGATGAGCCGCATCCACAGCATCCATGGACCGCACGCCACTGAATTATTTTTTTGTTTGCCTGGAATCCGATATCCGCAATAACACAATAACGGAAGTTTGTAGAAAATTTGTTCTGGTGCCAACATTTTAGCATTTCCAGTCGACCTTATATTTTTATGAAAATACTAAAAATGTTTGAAATTTTAGGGATGCTCCGCATCCGCAGCATCCATGGACGCCACTGCTAGGAAACCTATTTAGTGTTTTTTCAAACAATTTTTATTGTTTTAATTAATATAATGAGATAAAAAGAAAAGTATATTTTTAAAAACGGAACAAACAGAAATAACTCATTTAAACAATTTATCCCGAAGGACGTCTTTTTAAAAAGATTTATGTCCCTTATCTCTTGAGGGTAATAGTCTCGCTGAACCGGAAAAATAAGACCAAATTCAAAAAGTATGGAAATTTCCATTTTGTAAATGAATTATATATGTACATATATTTCAAAATCAATATTAGGTATCTTCTATTTTTACCAAATTGCCAATAATATATTCGACATATTAAATATTTTCTTTCTAAATCTTTTTTAATAATTTAAGTCATTACAAATCAAATAAACAAAATTCTAATTAATTATTTTAAAAATAACAAAAAAAAAACTTTTTGGTTTTCTGAATTTTTTTCTCTTCTGAAAATAGACTAAAAAGAAGAAAATAATATTTTACTTTACCATACAGGGTATGGTCAAGTATTGTAATCGATGCATGAAAAAGTTCACAAGAGTAGAAAAATTTCAGAAAACCAAAAAGTTTTTTTGTTGTTATTTTTATTTTCTACTTTTTAGTCTTAAATTTAAATAACAAATAACCAAATACACAATACGCAATTTTCTTGATTATCTAAATTTGTTATTATTTACAATATATTGTTTATAATTAACATTTAGGGAAAGCGGTGTTGGTTTATAGTTAAACATATTAAACACAGGAGTTTTTTGACGGGTTATAGTGGTGTTTCACCTCTTTGTGAAACATCACTATAACTCCTCAAAAAACTCCTGTATATTGTTTATAAGTTTGGTGAAATTTCACCAGTCCATAGACACTAGCGACCTCTTGTTTGTTTTACGAAAAATTTTGACCCCTCAGCCACAAATATTTCGGATTTTAGTAAGTGTATAAAAATTTCAGAATAAGGTTCATCTTTGCACATTTGGTATTTATGAAAGATACCCTAGCTTTTGCTTTCCCAGAAAACTTGAAGTACCTATTAAACTTACAAGTACATTATTATTCGAAATTCCGTCAGGGGATTTGTTGTCTCTATAGGAATTTTAAATAAGATTAATTAAATAAATTCCAACCAAAATTGTTGATTATTATTCTGACCATTTTCTAATGAACTTTTGTGAATTTCCTCTTAATTATCTTATTTTTGACCCTTCACTTTCACCCTATTTCAAAATAGATTACTAAGGTATGGCATATTGATTAATGAAAATTTTATTATGTAAATGGAACCAACCGCAGTGCAAATGAGGGACATAATTAAATTAGGGAAATTCTCCCCAGGCTTACAAACCTTAGCCTCATTTAAAAATTAAGTAGTTTTCGAAAAAGACTTAAAGATGTTTCACCTTGCACCAACACAACAATCTCTACTAATTATGAAAAAGACTTAAAGAATTTTTAAGTGGAAAATGCATCAATTTGATTTTAACTTGATCTATCCTTCGATCTTTTCACGAAGAGGTTTGTCTAATGGTTTAGGAAGAGTAAGCAAGTTGTTTGGGTCGAGAATTTAGCAGAAGGGGTGAATGTTTGTAAGCAGTAAACTTTACCGAGAACAAGAAGGAGTGAACATTCTCCTTTTAAAGGAAAAGCAACTTCGATCATAAATATTATACTTTGAAAAGGGCCAGAACTTTCTAAGACTAGAAACAAAACACTCAATACACTTAATTACCGCTTGTTGGTTCACAACTCTTTATAATTGGAAAGTATCAATTATAAAAGAATTTATTCATTGCCAGCACTTCCTATCGTTTTATTTAATAGTTATTTGTGTCTAGAACAAAAATTTCACCTTTTGGATATTAACAATATTATTTTCAAAGAGTGAGATAATATTAATAAAAAGTGAAATAAAAATTAAAAGAAAAAGTAAGCTTTTAATACTGAGCGCCTGATGATGCAACACGCATTCAAAGCCTCCTATTTGAATTTATCCAGGCATAATCAATTTTTCTAATTTAGCTGGACTAGCGATGTTCCAGACGGGTAGGTCGAAGTACAGGATTAAGTCTAATTTATTATTTTTGCTTTTCGTGAATATTTTTTTACTTTATCCAATGCGAAGCATGGGTAAATTATTGTAATCGGTCTCGCGGGAAGCGTGGATTCAAAGGGCCCTCAGGTAAAGACTACGGAACCCATGGACTCAATTAAAGTCACAAATTGTGGTATTCAATTAGGTTGAATTTTAGCACGTGACGGTTTTGCCAAAAATTACATGGGGTCTCGTCGAGAGGCCAAAAAGTGCCATTTTTTCACTTAGTGCGTGCGGATGTATGTATGGATGGATGGATGTATATATCGTTTTTTTGGCCCACTATTTTTTCCACACCTTTGCACCGATTGAAATGAAATTGAAAACCTACCATTAGTTTAACAAAATGAAACGCTGATTAGTTTTTGGTACATATCGGCCCACAAACATTAGTACTTTATTTAAGTACTTTTTTAGTTTTTAAAACTCAAACTTGAGTTGTTTACCAAAAAAGAATTTAGTCTTTTTGACTTTAAGTTGATTCTTCCACGTTTTCAGTAGAGGTTGCCATTAATAGTCAAAACATCAAAAATGGAATGCAATAAGGTTATTCCTCTAGTATTAGATAAGAATCGATCGTTATTTTTGATTTTAAGTCGATTCCTCCATGTCTTCAGCAATGGTTACCAATAAAAATCGAAGGATCAAAAATCAATGTAGAATTGTTATTCCTCAAGTATTAGATGAGAATCGATCGCTATTTTGGATTTTAAGTCGATTCCTCCATGTCTTCACCAATGGTTACCAATAATAATCGAAATGTCAAAAATCAATGTAGAATGGTTATTCCACGACTATTAAATGAGAATCGATCATTATTTTTGAATTAAAGTCAACAGGAACTGCAAATTGCAAGTGATATCTGATTAATAATAAAGGAATAAACATATTAATATTTCAAATGAATTTGGATAAAGTTTAGCAACGATGTTGCAATTTATTTCTTCTTTAGGTTGGATAATTTAATCTAAATAATTTCCCAGAAAACTATTAAATTAATTAATAATTATTATTTATAAAACATTAATTATTTAAAATACAATACAAAACCAAATACTGCATTTTCAAAACCAAAAAAAAAGCTAAAGAGGATGGTATTAGCATTTCTCCAGAATACTATATAATACTTAGCTACCTTATCCAACGAATTTAAGAGCAGATTTTACGACTTAAGAAATATTAACAATCATCTGCTGCTTGTAAAAAATCCATATCTCCTTAAAAGAGCAGTTATTACACTAATAGCTGCATTGGCATACGATTATGCAAAACAATTTGATGAAATTAGCTCGTAAACGATACTAAGTGGAAAGTTATTTTAACGGAAAAATAGAGGGAAATGAGTCGAATTTTGTAAATTGTGCCTAAGAAATATAAAACTGTACAAAAATCACCCGCTTCTCGCATTGTTCGTATTAAATTTTCTTAGTTAATTATCCTATTCTAAAATGAAAAATTTGAAGAACGTACATGTATAGAAATCGTATCTCATATTTTCAATTTGATGACTGATTTAGATAGCATGCATGCAATTACAAATCTGATTTGCATAAAGTCAAATAATAGTCAAAAGTTCATTTTAACATAAAAAATCTCAGGACAGAACAGGAATTAGATTAATTAAAGCAGAGAGAAATCCAAGATTGATTAACGCCATTGAATCTTTAGAAATTCTAAATTCATATAACGAGAATTCTGACTATCTATCTGTTTAAATAACAGATTCGAATTAACAAATTACAACCTGCTTAAAATTTACTGTCACTACAAACAATTTTAGATAAAAGAAAGTGGAAAAAGTATAACAACCCCCCCCCCTTTCTAACAAATAACGGACGAACAATGGAGGGGTCATTGTTCGTCCGTTATTTGTTAGAAAAAGATAAATATATGGAAGTGTACCCAAAAAATGTTTTTTAATTCTACCTGGCTATTCATCATCTGAGAAAGAAGGAAAAAAATTTTCAATATCCACGCGATACTGATCCAATAAAAAATAAAAAGACTGATGATGAAGGCCAAGCCTTCGAAACTATAGTCCCAAACAAATAAATAATATATATTCAGATATATATATGTGTGTATGTTTATTTGCATCAAGCAGAGGACAACCTCTTTATTTCTCTTTATAAAAAATCTCACTAATATTTAAATACAGTTGGATACATTTAGGTATTAAATTTTCTTTTATACCTTATTTTATAATCAGAGTAGTAGGTTTATTCTATAGAATTGGTATGTATAGTCGGTATTACTATACAGAGTGGAAACATGGACTCTAAGGACGATGAACCAACGAGAGGATTCGAAATGTGGCTTCTGAGAAGAATACTCCGTATCCCTTGGACACAGCGTGTTACAATTGAAGAGGTATTAAGGAGAGCGAACATTGAAAGGCAGCTTTTCACGACCATAAATTCCTAAGACATCATATCTTGGACATATTTTGAGGGTGATAAATATCGTCTCTTACAGTTTATACTCAGTGCCGGTCTAAGGACAACTGGCGCTCTAGGTGAGTTTATGTTTGGTGCCCCTAAATTTGTAATTTAAGCCATACAAATATATGAACTTTTGGGTTAATGTGTGTTATAATATATATACGTAAAAGGTAGTGTGAAAGGCATTCTAACAAAATAATATTATTAATTCCGTTCTATCGTTAACATAGATATTCTTTATTTATGAAAATCACAAAAAATAATTAACATTAAAAATTAACTTTTCTAGATTTTACTTTGGCGAAACGCTTTACAATATCTTGCACGTCAATTGCATAAGCAATTTTGTGCTCAATCGAAATTCTAGCTAAATTAACAAGCCTTTCTTGTAACATTGTAGTGCCAAGAAAGTTCTTAATTAATTTTAACTTGGAGAAGCTTCTCTCGCCAGTTGCTACAGAGACAGGAAGAGTCAAAAGAATCCGTATTGCAACAGACAAATTAGGCCAACATCACTTTATTTTTACAAATATATTAGTATAGTAGAACTTGAAGTGGTGTTGAGTTTTGAGAAATTCTTGGCAAAATAAAATTATGATCATTGCATAATTCAATAGCGTTCAAATCTTTTGACTCGTCGTCTTGTAAGACCTCTTCAAGCTTTTTACAATGATCCATTATGACTTTTGTAGATTCATTTTGGAGACTAGAAATATCATATTATACAAAAAGCCAAAAATAGAAGATATCTGCTGTAATTGACTAAATCGTTTCTCAATTGACTCGAGAGGTACATCAATTTTTTTTTTTTAATTTATTTAATGTCACCGGGAACAAAGCCCATTTAGACAGCACATAAGTAGAGTGTTAGTAGGGTTAGTGAGGGAGCCGAGTTTTCAGCCGGTAGAAATTGTTATTTGCCAGCCAGGATCGAACCCCGGACCTCCACTCCAACATTGTCATAATCGATCGATGCCGAAGCGAGGCCAGTGCGTTAGTTGACTGAGCTACCCGACTCCCCTACATCAATTAATGCATAGTAAAAAGAGGTCTTTTGTGAAAAAATAAAAATGAAATGCTAAAAATAATCGGAAATTTGACCAACCTAAAAATCTAGAGCCCTAGCTAGCCTATGCCTTCAGCCGGCTCTGCTTATACTCAACAAGATTGAGGGAGGGAAGCAGCAGTCATGGGTCAGACATATTCGCGGAGGAAGCCGGGTTGAACTTGTTCGCATGGCAGAGAACCGTTCAGCGTTCCCCATAGTAATAGCCAACGTCCGGGTGACCGAACAAGACACACGAAAAAAAGATAAAGTAACATTATAATGTTGGCCCGAGAAAAAATATGGTAGGAGTTTAACTAGAAGAGACTCTTAAAAAATGTTCAGCTTTCCCTAAAATTTCTCATTTAAAAAAATAAATAAAATACTGATTTCTAAGTAATGGGGAGAAGAGAAGTGAACGTTGTATAGGACTTACATATTTCTACTAGAGATGGCCGATCTGATCGAGCGGCGATCAAAAGAGCTAGTTCTCGAATGACAAAACATAAAAAATATCCCTAGGTCTGGTGCCCTTTCCTCAAAGGCTCTCGCGCTGAACTAGAATAGTAAAGTAGCTCCGTGCTTTACGGTCAACACATGAGCTAATCCGATCGCAATCTTATCTCGCTGGACCATGAAATGATAGATGGTCTCTCTTTTGTCGATCTCACACCTCTTGAGAAGAGATCAATTCATTGATCCTGAGCGAGTTTTTCTCTCAGCTCTCGCTGATCGCTTAAATACAGAGTATGGTCAAGTATTGTAATCGTGCATGAAAAAAGTGTTTGTTTTTTTCAAAACGGCTCACACTATTTTGATAAAAAAAATTAAGCGAGTCCATGACGTTTTGGTCTATAAGAAAGTCTTATAGAGCAAAGATCAATAAAAATAAATTTTACTTATCAATTATTTTTGTCAAAATGTCTAGTAGTTAGTACGTTGGTATGTGAGTATGTTACCAAATTTTGTGTACCCTCAGAGCAAAAACTAGTGTGAATATCAAAACGAAATTTCACATGTAGTTTTGTCTATTAAGATTAAGAGCTGATTAGATTTTATAGAAATCGAGCCTAAAATTAAGGGGAGACAATTATTCAATTAATTATATTATCATTTTTTTATTCAGCTGGTATATTATTTTATTTTAAGTATTCAAATTACTACTACACACTATTAAAATCTTGCAGAAAAGTTGATAAAAAGTGTTGATTATTTTAATGAGTGAGCCATCCGGATTTAATCCCCAATATGAGTTACTTTGCCAATCTAGTATTTCTTCTCCATGTACAGTCCGAAGCATATAAGTAAAGTATTGAATTCAATTTTCGAAGTCTTCTATCCCCACAGCCATAACAGTTAAGAGTTAATTTCATTCGAATTACTTCAAGTGATATAGTATATGATGCTCTTTAGATTTATAAATTAGAAAAATAAAACGGGTTTTGTGGTCGTCAAGGCCAAAATTAACCAGAAAATTCAATGCCTGCTGTGTGTGTGTGTGTGTGTGTGTACTGCTATATCTCAGCATCAGTAAGTTACAAAGCGACCAAATTAGAAACTTAAGCTAAGTATTAACTAGCGACATTATGCTTTTGGACAAAATGTGCGTACTCCTTGTTTCCATTTATTTGAATGTTGGGGTGGATTTATATTTTTTCTCAAAAACAATTCCAAAGATCTTTAAAAACAGCTAACAAATTTAATAAGTTCTGTGATGTGTATTTTTTCATTATTAGTTGTTTGAGTGGAAATTCCACAAATGAAGCCAGAGTGCTTTTTATTTTTATTTTTTCGCCCTTAAAATTGCTTTCAATGATTTTCTTAAAAACAGTTCTTCTGAGGATTACAAGGTGTGTAATTTTCATTTATAATTTTTTTTTTTTAATCTCGAACAGTGTGAAGGGATTAATTTGGAAAGCAAAAATCGGTTGAATGGTCACATGATCAGTATACATATGTTATATCTACTTTATCTCAGCAACAGTAAGAAAATCTACGAAATTTGAAACTTGGGAGTTTTATCTTAAAAACAATGCCCTTTTTAAAAGTCGTTATCCTCTTATGTTTTAAGATGTGTCTTTTTTATCTAGATCTTGAGGGGATTAATTAAAAAGAAGAAAATTGGGATGATAATTTAAAAGAAGATGATGTAATTGAAAGTCGTGAGGTGTACATAGGATATTTTTTAATACCTAACTTCAAGTCAGAATCCATGTTTGCATTTCGGATTGAAATAGAGGACAGAACGTCTCAATTTTTTTATGGCCTCACTTGAATTTTTCACTGAAATGCAAGTAACTCATTTATGCTGAGTTATGAATAATAATATAATTCAAGAAAAGCCTCCCATTTTGAAAAAAATCAATAACTCCGTTGTTTTTATTCGTCCAAATTAAAATTCAATTGTTGAAATGTAATTATGAAAACAATCCCTTTCTCTTCTATTCAACCGTTCCGCTTTTTTTATCAAAGGATTCTTAATGAAATTATTAAGCAAAAAGAACATGAAGCATAACAAAAGGTGGATGCTAAAAGTTGTCGTCTAGGCACATACCTTGCGGGCGCCTCCAACGGCTCCAAGGCGGTCATCGTAAGCCTCGGTCGCGGTTTGTTCCAGCCCCGCACGGCATTTCTGCGGACAAACACCCGTGGATTAGAAGAATTTATCGTTTGAAACATCGCCACTAAGATTCAAGCCTAGTTTACACGGACTTAGTACTTGACATTAGTACTATTCCATTTACTAAGCACTTAGCAGACTAAATGATTAGTAGTGGTTCACACGTCTCTACTAATTACTCTAATTAGTGTATAGTGAAAACTGCAAGATGGCGATTCGAGTTGTCAATATATGTGGTAGTGGAAGCTACTTGTCATTAGTAAATAGAAACGATTTCTATTCACTCGCACTTGCCACTCTACTAATACTAACCACTTATATTGTGTGTTTACACGACACAGAATTAGTATGAGTGGGTAGTACTAATGCTTAGTACTAAGCTTGTGTAAACTAGGAGTCAGTTATGCTTGAAATCCTGTAAAGCATAAATGAGGCTACTGATTATTATTATTTGATAATTAAGTAGATTTTCCCTTTTATTTACAATAATACAAGTTAAAGTATTGCGATCGCTTCACTGTTCATTGTCTGAGCTCTTTCAATTCACGGTAAATAAAATTTACTCTCACTTTGTCAATTCCAACGAATATTATATGATAACATTTATATATGGGAAGTTATTGGTGTATATGTGTTCACACATACCCCGCCTGATTTGATAAGTTGCAGGAACACTATATTTGAAACTTCAGCTATAGATAATGCTAGAAGGAATACACCAAGATTGTGGTTCTCATGTGTAAATTTAGAAATTTTTTATTATTTCCAACTACTTTGCCTTTCCTAAAGTATAATATACTAGAGGTCATTGAATACGGATAAACTTTGAAAATAATGTTTTCAAGCATTTATCTCTTAAGTTTATCACACAGCCAATTAAACGTCCCACACAAAACTTCATATATTTAAGCTAATATTTTTATGGATAATAAGTAATAATCGCTCTCTCTAAAAAATTAATTAAAATAATGTATTCTCGATTTTACCTTGAAAAGTTCAACCAAAAACAATCTTTCAGAAAATCAGCCTGAATACAAAAAAAAATCGAGTTAATCATTTTGAAGACAACAGAAAATTTTTAATTAATACTGTAAAGAAGAAGATTTTTTATATCCCATAATTAAAGCTATATAAATCATTCTTTCATTTTTTTTGCTTTCCCGGCATAAACCATTACCCATTTTAGGATACTATATATTAATTTATTTTTCTCAATTATGTAGGAATCAAATTAAAGTTGGATTGCAGCGAATCGGGCTTGAACCCGCGCTGGCTTGATTAGAAGTCATGTACGTTATCCACTCGACCAACCTGGTCCCATTCTTTTATTTATGAAATTAAAAAATTAAATTAATAAAAATTAAATAATTAAATAAAACACAAAAGACAAATATTACGTAGTAGCTTTAAGAAATTACTAAAGATCCGGGATGTTATGGATTATTTTTATTATGTCAGAAGGGTTGTTTCACCCATTCGGGAATCGAACACGAATCCCAAAAAATAACCCTTTAGAGATAATCCATAACATATTGAATCTAGGAGTAGACCACCTTTCTTGAATTTCTATTGTAAATAAATAAAAAACTAAAATATTAATTCTTTACCGTCTAAATAAAATGAAGACTCAAAATATATTCGCCTTTAGCTATTTTCATTCACTCACAGACATTCCCTATGATTATGGCGGAATAAATTGAAGGGTTCATAAAATAGGCCATAAAGAAAATATTATTAGAGATGACCTTAGTGGAAAACAGTCAATTTCCCTTTACTTTTCCTTAATCAATATTTCATCTCAACAAGAAACCAGAATTAAGTGCAAATTAAATTTTAAATATTTAGCTCTAAATAAAAGTGAAATGTTGAATGATGCCGTTATTTTGTGGAACAATTTTGTATAAATAATACACTTTTTTTCTGAATAATGGAATGTAATGAAGTGAGTGAGAATAGTGACAATATTATATATTATACCATTAAATAAGCTGACGTGTTCTGATGTGGCCATCCACTTGACTTTGCCACACAATCTGGCCCCTCACTTATATTTAATATTTAATCAAATTATTTATAATCATCTAGGGGAGGGGGTTAGTTTTTGCATTTTTAGACTCCTGGGGGCCCACTGATTATGTATACAAAATTTGGTTGAGTTTGGTACAAGAGCCTAGATTTTCATTTTTTGACCATACACCCCTCCCCCTCCGATTTTGGGAGGTTAGTTTTTGCATTTTTAGACTTCTGGGGTCCCACTTATTATGTATACAAAATTTGGTTGAGTAACGCACAGAGTAACTAACTAACAGACAAATAGACAACCAGACAGACTAACTAACAGACATTTTGACAAAACAATTATTATCTCAAAAAATATAATTTTTTCGATGTTCACTTATTAGGGCTTTTTGTAGTCCGAAATCCCATGGTTTCGCTCAATTTTTTTAATCATAATAGTTTCAGCCGTTTTTGAGATATTTCGAAAAAAATAAGCAAAAAAACACTTTTTTCATGCACGATTACAATACTTGACCATACCCTGTATGGTGAAGTAAAAAGCAATGTGTTGTCGACTATCAAAGTAAAAATTACAAGAAACTTAATTAGCTTAAATAATTTTTATTTTTCCGAAATAAATAGATTTTATATTCGATTATCAAAGGTTAGATCAGTGTTTATCAATTTTTATGTATTTACTCCACCCTTTTTCCACTCGATTTCAGCAGAGCTCTTCATGTTATGTATGTCATTAGATCTTTTCTGGTGTTGATGTTAAATTTCATGTTGATATTTTGGATACTAATATTTGAATCAACCATTTCTTGACAACATCGGAACGAGCATATTATTAGTTTTGTGACAGGAGAAATAGCCTGAATATTTGTTTAACTGTTTGGGCTAGCCGTTTATTTAAATTGGTCTTCATAGTCGGACTTTCCCATTAACATGCCAAAAGTGCAGTGTAGATATACATATATTATTTTAGCATACATATGGGGAAGTAATGTAATCGTGTATTAAAAAATTGGTGTTTTGTTATTTTTTTGGAAATCTCTCAAAAAGTGCCCAATCAAATTTTGATAAAAAAAGTTGGTGGTGTTATTAAGGCCTACAAAAAATTTTAAATAATAAACTACATAAAAGTAATATTTACAGAGATATTTTTTTTCTCACGGTGGGTGGGTGAGTTTGTGGTCAATATCTTGTATGCAATATACCTCAATAACTAAAAGAGATCTCAAAACGAAATTTGACATCTAGTCAGCTCAGAAGAGCTCACTCAGTTTTGGATGAATTCGGATCATGCGAACTTGATATTTACTTTTGACGCTTTTGAAAAGAAAACAAAAGCAAAATCTCTGGCCGATATTCACCAAATACTGTAGAATGCTATTTACAATCAATTAAATAGTTTTTTACTTATCGAACCCGTTAATTATACTATAAAATCCAAGGAGTACATTTAGGAAAGGAAATTTTGAGAGGACTGCATTTAGTAAAGGACATTTTGAGGTGGCTCCATTTAAGAAATGACATTTTTATACGGCTGTATGTATGTACATATATATAAATGATATTCTTTATTTGAAACAGAGAAAATAACTGACACAAGGTGAAGAATAAATATCCCAAAATAGTACTAAGTAGATATTTTTGTCATTTCATGAATAGCATAAATATGGAGGTGTTCAGGATGTCTGGACCAACCAGAGCTCGATTTTTAAAGTGAAACTTCTTTAATAGAAAAACAAGAGTTTAATATGATGTGCTAAATTTTGTAAATTTGTCATGAATAATGTAAATGGAGTTGGATTATTTTCAAAATTATTCAAGTATTTTCAACTGAAATTTAATTCATTTCAATTTTTCTATGCAGTGCGATTGAGTGTTAACTTATCGGTAAAATTTCCCATATAAGTTATTAATAGTGTAAATTTCCTTATTTATAAATAAGCATATTTTATTGAATAATGTTTTTATTCAAGAAATAAGTAGAAAAAATTAGCTAAAACTAGGTCGCTCCGCTTTACTAGATTGTACAAACACAAAAAGTCACAACATGTTTGCGCCGATTTCTATGTTACTAATAATCCAACGAGAGGTGGATTAATTGGTGTAGATTTGAGGTTATTCGTTAGTAATTATCTAAATTCGAGACGTTGAACTCTGTAGTCTCTTCAAATATTTTTTTGGATTTTTTGAATCTTAAGTAGTAGCTACACCCTTAAAAGTTATCAAAAACAAGAGGGTAAAAATAAAGAACAAACCATTGGCTTGCGCATCTTCTAATATTTTTTTATTTTTGAGGTGGGGGTGATGTTAAAGCAATAAAACCTATTTATTAGTAGTTAAAAAATGGATCGAATTCCTCGCCCAAAAGTTTAGTTGAGCGTGAATCTGACGTTTCAACATCTCTTTTGTTATCTTGAGATATGTCGTTGCACTTTTGATTGACAACCCGCATCAAAACATCAAAAGAACATTCAAATGTAAACATAGGTATATTATCAATTATAGCTGGATTTGTTATTTCATAACCATTTTAAGTCACTTAAGAATGAATAGAATTTTAACTTTAAAAAATGTTGTGGAAAAAAGAGATTCAAGTTCTAATCTAACTTAAAATCAATTTATATACAATTACTTTTAAAATTGAAAAATTATTTTGCTTTGAAAATATTTAAATGAGATTCGTACCGAAACATCCAAGTTCTTTTTTTCAATGTATTATTTTATTATTTAGATTTGAAAAAAACAAACTTTTTGCCAATGGTGTTGATTAAACAAATGACGACTCTAAATCCAATTACAAAAACAGCAATACTCTTAGTTGGATCGAAAGTAAACCTCTCCCGAGCCCAGTTTTGCACTAAAATAAGTTGATATTTAAATCTAAATTTAATTTAAAGTCTATTAACAATGGAACTAGTATAACAGAAAGGGTTGAACCTAGGTTATTGTTAAACGCCTAAGTTCCAAATTGAGCCTGAATAAAGGGCACGCAAAGGATATACAATAGTGAATCGAGCCATTAGTTCGAAGGACCTAAAGAGAAGTTTCGGGTCAAGTTACCCCTTCTCATGTGGTTTGTTTATGAGACCCTTGTTGTCAGTTGAATATACCTGTGCTTGGAGATCTCAAAAAGCTAAAGTAGTTATGGAAATTACAGATTCTCTTAGCGTGTCGCCGAACACAAATGCATTCAACTGACTCACTTGAAGACGTGAGCATCTTCTCTGTTCAAAAATCTTTATCCGAAGATACTTAAGTAGAAATATACTCAGGCAGAATCAAGCGAACTAACTCCTTTATGGGAAAAAGTTTAAGGTCTATTATATAGTAAAATGGGAAATTCCTTCATGTAAATGTAATGCAAACAAAAAGATGGATCAATATAAAAAATTAAATTAATTCGTAAAGAAAACAACATTATATAAGATTTAGAATTTCATAAATATCATTTACAGAGACAATTTTTTTTGTATGTTTCTTTGCATATATTGATTGATAAAGGATAGAAATTTACAAAAAGAGGAACAATGATTATTTTTTATATTTTTTATTTTTTACGAAAAAAAAATATTTATATATCTAACTTTTCTAGAAGGAATAATTTCAATTTAATAAATTTGCATATAATATGTAAATATTATTTAAAATGCGTATTCAGAAAAGTTAGATAAATAAATAAAAAAAAATGATTTTATTTCCCTTGATTCTGTCTCTTTTTGAATTTTCGAGGTTTAGGGAGCATATATGATTGCTAAATATAAAAAAATCATCCATGTGAGCTTAAATCAACAATGCGGGCCGGATACAAAGGTAATTAGAAATATAAGAAATGAGCTCATGGGAGATAGCCGTCAAATTTTAAAAATTATGAAAAATATTCATTTTATAAGGACGCCTTTAGACTAGGCTAGTACGATCCAGAGGCGTCATTTGGTTGCATAGATACAGGCGGACAGCTTTCCTAGACTATTCTTTACGGAGAACCTGGCTTTAAAAGCAATATTTAATATCCTTTTAGACTTTGAATTCAGATAAAATGGTCGAATTTTATTTACACCCAGAATTTAATAAAACTGAAATAAAATTTCATTTCATTTTTTTCATCGTTTCGACCCACTCATGCTATCATCAAGGCATCACTATGCACAAAGTTTTTGAGATTAAACGCAATTAAAAATAATATTAATAAACAGGTATGTTCCAACCTAATAAAAAGAACAATTAGTAAAAAAGCTTTTTAACTGTAATTTATTAATGTCTTAATTTATTAATGTATTGTATATTGATATTTATTCCAATAAACATAATACATTACTTTCTTTTAACGATGATTGATGTGAGAAGGAGATACACGCAGAAGGTGTATCCTCTAAAGGCCTGTATAAGATGGCCCATCCATCGTGAAAAGAACAGAGTAGAAGGAAAGAAGCCGGGATCACGGGCCAAATCTCAGAAAGTTAGATACAATCCAATATCCAATTTACTAAGTTTTTAGGGGCTTCGAGCAGTGGTACATTCTCCGTTCGATAAATTTGGTTTTTAAATTTATCTCCCACTTAATTTTTTTTCCTATACTTACAGAAAAATGACTGGGTATAGCCGGGAATCGAACCCGAGACCTCCGGGCTGCCAGCCAGACATGCTGACCATTACACCAGGGAGGCTGACACTTCTACGTCATGTGATTTTTATACAAAACAACATTCTATGAACTATGGGAAAAAGTGACACTTTTCTTAACGATTTTGAAATTACAAAATTAATGTGAAAAAATATGTTTTTCTATTTCAGCTTCGTAATGAGTTCATTAAAAATTTTTATTTTTTTATTTATTATTTATATCATAAGTTCTTATTAAATCAATTCAAGTCCCAGATAGAAAGGAATAAATTTAACCAGCTATAATCTGATTTTTACACTAATTTACACTAAAAAATAAATATGTTCTTAGTTTTAAGAATCTTATCATAACAGATTCTCTTATAAAAGTTCTATTCATTGTAATATTTCATCTCTCAAAGAAGAAATTATTTCGGTTGAATTCACACATAAACTAGAAAGAAAATCATTTGAATTGTTTACCTTCTATGAGAATTAGTAGGTGCGATGTGTTATTGTTCCCAATTCTCCAGGCGCTAAGGAGGTCGATAAATAAACGGATTGGACAAACGAATTACTCTTATCTTGTCCTTCGGAAAGAAAAAATATTTTATCAGCTAGAAAGACTAAAATCTAATCTGTCTTTCCTCGTGAAAAATCGAAACATTTTGGCCATAAAACAAGTTTTCGTTCTTGTGTTATCGGAACAAGGCAGAGACAGTCCGAAAAAATCTCCCCATTACGGACATTTCTAATCAAGAATAAGCTGAGTAGTACATGCATGTTTTAGTTTTTTGGGCTTTTGGGATAGTCCTCGAGTATGGTTCTTTAGCATAGCGACGTGGCCTGTTTCCAATCGCACGCCCTCCAAAAAAATGTCTGGCTACAGTCATGAATATAAATTAATTAATTTTCTACAAGATCAATATTACCATAAGTAAAATGCCTTCGAAAATAAAAAAATTTGTTTCCACAAAGAAATAAGATTAAATATTTAATTAAAAAGAAGAAAAATTGCAGATTTGATGCTAGGCTTATCGATAGAAAAGCTCCTTTTGAAACCACCTCAAATGAACATTTTTAATGAGAAAATCTTATCTGAATGCATGGCGTTTCGACACTAGTTCTGGAGTCGTTTTCAAATATTGCGAGAAGTCTAAAGATTTTCATGCTAGGTGTCGAAACATTGAGTATTATTTTGAAACGAAATTTTGTCTGGAGAGAGTCGGACTGGTAGAACTTTTAATTGAAAGTAAAAGAAGGCAGCCCAGGGGTAGTGAGGAAAGAAAAAAGCAAATACGTAACCGAACGAAAGCACGAAAAAAAGAATACCTGTATCCAAATCGTATTGTTGGATTTTAAATTACATTTTTTTTATTTAGGCAACATATGCTCCTCAACCCCGAAAATTCAAAAGTATGATGAATCATGGAACGATGGTATTTATTTACTCAACTTTCAATGTATTTTCAAAGAATATTTGGTATATTATAGCAAAATTTATTAAATTGAAATTATTCCTTCTAGAAAAAGTTAGATAAATATTTTTTTTCGTAAAAAATAAAAAAAAATATAAAAAATATTGTTCCTCTTTTTTGTAAATTTCTATCCAATTAACTAATATGCTACAAAAAATTGTTCTAAATGATAATATGCAAAATTCCAAAATCTTATAATGTTGTTTTTTACGAATTAATTTAATTTTTTATACATCCATCTTTTTTTGTTTAAATTTTAATTTTGCCAGTTTAGTTAAAATTTAGGACATTTATATAGCTAATCTGCAAATTTTCTTCAGCTATAGCGAGTTGGGCTCAACACTTGCCTAGAGATGTTTTGTTCTTCTATAAAGATTTTGAATAAGAGGAAGATGTCACGTCTTCAAGTGAAATAGTTGAATGCATTTGTATGACACGCTAAGAGAATCCAGTGTAATCTCCATAACTACTTTAGCTTTTTGAGATTCTCCAAGCGCCGGTGCATGTTCAACTCGACAACAGCGTCCAGAACAAACCCATGAGAAGGGGTAATTTGACCAGAAACTTTTAGGTCCTTCTGAACTAATGTTCGATTCACTATTGTATATCCTTTGCGTGCCTCACCAGGCTCCTAATTTGAATCCTAGGCGTTTAACAATAACCTAGGTTCTTTCGTTATACTAGTTCCATTGTTAATAGACTTTAAATTACTAGATTTTAACATCAACTTATTTTGAAAAAACCACGTCTCTGGGAGTTTACTTTCTTGTTGATCCACAAGAGGTACGGCTGTTTTTGTAATTGGATTTAGAGTCAAACATGTTTAATCAACACCATTGCGTAAAAATTGTTTTTTTCAAATCTAAATGGGAAAATAAATGTATGTATTTGAAAAAAGAACTTTCAGCATTTAGTTCATTTAAATATTTTTCAAAGTACAAAATAATTTTTCAAGACCTAAAAGTAATTGTATATAAATGATTTTGGGCGGATTGGAATGGAATTTTTTTTTCAACATTTTCAAAGTTAAAATTTATTCATTTTTCCTAATCGTATAGTGGAATAACAACCAGCTATAATTGATAATATACCTATGTTTAAATTTTTGATGTTTGCCAAAAAAATCGACATATTTCAAGATAACAAAAAGAGATGCTGAAACGTCGATCTACGACCCAAACTTGGGCGAGGAATTGATCCATTTTGAATCATATTAAATAGGTTTGTTAACATCACCCCCCACCTCAAAAATAAAAATATTAGAAGATGCGTCACTAATGGTTGCCTCTTTATTTTAATTTTGTTTTGACACTTTGCGGTAAACATTTCAAGATCTCAAAAATCCAAAAAATATCTTTCCGAAGAGATCACAGAGTTCAACGTCTCGAATTTAGATAATTGAAACGAATAAACTCAAATCGGAAAATTCAATGAATCCACCTCGTTGGACTATTAGCCTGAAATCGGCGCAAACATGTTGTGACTTTTGTGTTTGTGTTAACGTAAAGCGGAGACTCCAGTTTTAGCTGACAATTTACTTACTTTGAATAAAACAGATTATTCAATAAAATATTTTTTATTTATAAATAAGGAAACTTGAGAATTATTAATAACTTATATAATCGATAAGTTAACACTGTAACGTACTGCATAGAAAAAAATTGAAATGAATTTAAATTTCAGTTGAAAATAATTTGAATAATTTTGTTTCAGCAACCAACTCTATATATATTATTCATGACAAATTGCTAAAATTTAGCACACTGTGACAAAAAAAACTCTGTTTGCATAAAAGAAGTTTCACTTAAAATCGAGTTTGGTTGGAATCCAGATAACTGATCAATTTCCATATTTAAGTGTTATCTATGAAATGACAAAATCTAATTTCCAGTTTATTTTGGAGTATTTATTCTTCTAATTCGTACGCCAGTTATTTTTCTTCTGTTTCAACAAGAATATCATTTATATATGTACATACATGTATAGCCGTATAAAAATGTCATTTCTTAAATAGAGCCATTCCCCTGTCCTTACTAAATGCGGAAGTCCTCTCAAAATTTTCCTTTCCTAACAATTTCGGATTTTAGGACATAATTAACGGGTCTGATGTAAGTAAAAAACTATTTAATTGATTGTAAATAGCATTCTACAGTATTTGGTGAATATTATTGATTTTGCTTGTTTTCTTTCAGCATACAAAAGCGGTAAATGACGGGTTCCATGATCCGAATTCAAGACCAGTGCATTTCTTCTGAGTCAAAATATGCCAAATTGCCTTGAGATCTCTTTGAAAATATATATTGCATGCTATTGACCACAAACTCACCCACCCACGTGAGAAAAAAATATCTCTCTTAAAACACATTTTCATAGTTTATTATTTAAAATCTTTGTATCTACTGTCAATTAACACCAACTTTTTTTATCAAAAATTTGATCAGTACTTTTGAGAGGATTTCCAAAAAAATTAAACAAACACCAATTTTTAATACGATATTATCATATATGCGGGCGTTAAAATAATATATGTATCTACTGTACTTGGCATGTTGTGGTCCGACTATGAAGACCAATTTAAATAAACGGCTAGCTCAAACAGTTGGAACAAATATCTTGTATTATTTGTCACAAAACTAACAATTATGCTTCAACCTGATAAAAACAAGTAGGTTGATTCAAATATTAGTATCCAAAATATCAACATGAAATTTCACATCAACACTAGAAAAGATCATGACGATATTATAACATGTAGAAGATTTCCGCTGAAATCGAGTGGAAAATATGGAGTGTTAAGTATGCAAACGATAAAAAACACGGATCTAACCTTGATAATCGAATATAAAATCTATTTATTTCTGAAAAATAAAATGGTTAATTAAGTTTCTTGTAATTTTATTTGATAGTTTCGACAACACATTGCTTTTTATCACCGGTATATGTATGCACAAGTATTGTAATCGTGCATGAAAAAGTGTTTGCTTATTTTTTTCGAAATAATCTCAAAAACGGCTGAAACTATTATGATTAAAAATTGGTACAAAACTATGGATTTCGGACTACAAAAAGCCCCATTATGAACATCATGAAAAATATATTTTGAGATAATAATTGTTTTGTCAAAATGTCTGTTAGTTTAAGGTCTGTCTGTTAGTTGTTACCTGTGCGTTACTCAACTAAATTCCTTTTGTATTGCCATATCGTTGGACCCCAGAAGTCTAAAAATGCAAAACTAACCTCCCAAAATCGGAGGGAGGGTCAAAAAAATGAAAATTCAAATTTTGTACCAAACTCAACCAAATTTTGTATACATGAACACCAGTGGGCCCCTAGAGTCTAAAAATGCAAACTTAACCTCTCTCAGATGACAGGTAACATCAATTAAATATTAAATAAGTGAGGGCCAGATTGTGGCAAAGTCAAGGATACATCAGAACACGTCAGCTTATTTAATGGTATAATATATATAATATTGTCAAATATTCTTTACTCATCATTACATTCCATTATTCAGAAAAAAAGTGTATTATTTTATACAAAATTACCCACAAAATAATCTACCATTCAACATTTCACTTTATTTAGGAGCTAAATATTTAAAATTTGCACTTAATTCTGGTTTCGTTGAGGATGAGTTGATTACAGAGAAATTGACTGTTTTCCACTTCAAGGTCATCTTTAATATTTTTCTTTATGGCCTATTTATGAACTCCTTCAATTTATTCCTGCCATAATCTAATAGGGAAATATTTATGCATTAGCTAGTTGAATGTTTTGAGTTCTGGAGTTTTACTTAGATTTAAAAAGATAATTAAGATTTTAGTTTTATTTATTTGCAATAGAAATTCAAGAAAGGGTTCATCTTTAGACTAATATGTTATGGATTACACTTTTCATATACATTTTTTTATCTGTGTCTGGATTCTGTAATGCGAAATACTTGACACAAAAATAACTGAAGCATCCCGGATCTTTAAATTTTTAAAGCACATGGATTTTTTGTGTTTTATTAATTATTTAATTTTATTAATTTAAATTTTTACCGATAAATAAGAATGTATCTTCAGGTTGGTCGAGGATAACGTATAATTTCGGACCGGCTTAAGCGCGGGGTTCAAATTGATCAAGAAAAATCCTTAATTTGATCTTTAATTGAGAAAAATAAATTAATATATAGTATTCAAAAATGGGTAATGGTTTATGCCGGGAAAGCAAAAAATGAAAGAATGATTTAAGTATAGCTTTAAATTATATTAGATATAAAAAATCTTCTTTTTCTTACAGTATTAATTAAAAATTTTCGTTATTCAAAATGATTAACTCGATTTTTTTTGTATTCAGCTGA
>JALMQS010000352.1:2738337-2795244 GCA_024734495.1 Forficula auricularia
CCGGTGACATTCGTCCTTGGCCCTCAGCCATCTTCGTTCCAGCTCCATCTTCTGTGAAATTTTCTCCATCAAATACTTTTTCGATATTATCCAATCCTCGAAAGCTTATGCTATCCAGCAAATCTTTGGCAGTTTCCAGAATGTCGTTTAGAGCTGGATCGTGCTGGAAATTTACAATTAGATATGCCATTCCACTGAACAAAAAGATATTATGAAATTTCCCCATACAACCATAAAAAAGAACAATCGAAGTCAAACAAAATTCACCTATTCAAATTTGTATCATAAATGATTTGCACATTATGAACAAAAATCTGTTTGGCCTCACAAAAAAAAATCAATTATAAATTATAATAATAATATTTGATTGCTTATTAATAAAAAAAAAATATATTAACATCAAACAATTGGAATATATTATAATATTTTATTTTTAACAATTAAGGTTACAAAAAATTGAAATAGCTATAAATTAACTCCTTGAATCAAGTAAACTGCAACAGGTGTTTAAAAACTTTATCAAATTCATTTGAAATATTAATATGTTTATTCAACTGTTATTAAATCAGATATCACTTGCTATTTGCAGTTCATGTTGACTTAAAGTAAAAAATAATGATCGATTCTCATTTAATAATTGAGAATATGACTCTACATTGAATTTTGACGTTTCGGTTATTATTGAGTGACTTCATTGCTGAAGACATGGAGGAATCGAGTTAAATCCAAACTAGTGATCGGTCTCCTTCAATACTTAAAGGAATAACAATTACATTAGGTTTTTGACGATTCAGATTATTATTCAACCATTGCAGAAGACATGAAGGAAACGGCTTAAAATCAAAAATAACGATCGATTCTTATCTAATACTAGCGGAATAACCTTATTGCATTCCATTTTTGATGTTTTGATATTAATGGCAACCTCTATGATAACATTGAAGAATCGACTTAAAATCAAAAAAGAATGAATTCTCAAGCGAGTTGTTTACCAAAAAATTTAGTCTTTTTGATTTAAAAGTCGATTCTTCCCATAGAGGTGCCATTAATAGTCAAAACATCAAAAATGGAATGCAATAAAAGATTATTTCATAGTAGTAGATAAGAATCGATCGTTATTTTGATTTTAAATTGTTTCCTCAATGTCTTCAATGATTTACTCCATTTTTCTCCTCCTCACTTGTGCTCACGAGCGTCCCTTCAGGAATAGCTAGTAACTCTCTTCCCGCGGTCGCAAAACAAACCGATTATGGATCATAAATCCATCATCAAAGTCCTTGTCTTAAACAAGTTAGTCAAAGTAATATGGTTGAAATTATGGAAGAGCTTTCGGTTTAACCATAGCTCTGCTCCCAGAACTCCATCAAAGCAGTATGTAGTACGGGTATTATTGTGTGTGTGTTATTCCTCAAGTATTAGATGAGAATCGATCACTATTTTGATTTTAACTCGATTTCTCCATATTTCAGCAATGGATTTACCAATTATAACCGAAACATCAAAATCAATATAGAATGGTTATTCCTCAGAAATTATTAGATCAGAATCAATCACTATTTTTGATTTCTAAACACTATATACACATATAATATTTAATAATGGTTACCAACAAAAACCGAAACGTCAAAAAAATCAATATAGAATGGTTATTTATCAAGTATTTAGATCGAAGAATCAATCACTATTTTTTGATTTTAACTCGATTCCTCCATGTCTTCACAATAGTTGCAATAAAAAACCAGAAACAAAATCCAATATAGAATGGTTATTCCTCAGTAAGTAGATCAGAATCATCATATTTTTTGATTTTAACTCGATTCCTCCATGTCTTCACCAATGGTTACCAATAAAACCGAAACGTAAAAAATCAAATATGAATAGTTATTCCTCAAGTATTAGATCAGAATCAATCTATTTTGATTGCTCGATACCTCCATGTCTTCAGCAAAGTGAATAAAAACAACTCAGTTGCTATGGTTACTTATAAAATTCTTCCCAAATTTTTATCATTTCACAGCAAGAAGCCTAACCATTCTTATTAAAACAAGTTTAAATGAGCTATATTACCGATCAAATGAATAATTTAAAAAAAAATTTAAATTTGATAAAATAAGGAATTTAAAAAAAAAAGTACAATCTTACTCTAGAGTAAAGTACTCTAAAATATCATCATCATCATCATCAGCCTGTCGATATCGACAATCCACTGCTGAATATAGGCCTCTTCCATCAAACGGAAGGGGGTTGGCATTAAGTCACCACGCTTGCCAGACGGATTGGTGACTAGGAATCAGATTATAGCCGGTCAAATATCAATGCAGGGACTCGGACTCGAACCCGGGACTCCTGCTTAGAAGGCTAGTGTCTTTAAGCTCTCGGCTAATCCGATTCCACTCTAAAATATACTTTTACTAAAAACTTTATTTAACCTTTTTTGTTGTCCCCAAGGTACTTAATTAGGATTTTAAATTTCATCAAAATTGGTTAAGTCATTTTCAAGATATTTAGAAAAAACTAAAAAAGTACTGAATTAAAGTACTAATGTTTGTGGGCCGATATGTACCAAAAACTAATCAGCGCTTCATTTTGTTAAACTAATGGTAGATTTTCAATTTCATTTCAATCGGTGCAAAGGTGTGGAAAAAATCGTGGACGAAAAAAACGATAACATACATACATACATACACCCATCCATCCATCCTTTCCCACGCACTTCCAAAAAAATGGCACTTTTTGGCCTCTCGACGAGATCCCTGGTAATATTTGGCAAAATCGTCACGTGCTAAAATTCAACCTAATTGAATACTACAATTTGTGACCTTAATTGAGTCCATGGGTTCCGTAGTCTTTACCTGAGGACCCTTTGAAGTCCCGCTTGGCGCGAGAGCGATTACAATACTTTACCCATGCTTCGCATTGGATAAAATAAAAAACATGAATAATGTTGAGATGTAAACTTGTGAAATATGATGGTTGAGTGAAAGTATTAAAATAACTATTGTAGAAATCAATCAAATAAATGAAACAAAGAATGAATTAATTCAATGTTTTTCTGATTTGTCTGCGAAAGTGAAAGTTTTTCTTCCATCATTAGGTCTTTGGTGACGTGTTTTGATAACCATTTCACCAATGATCTTTCTCCATTGGTTAAGACCTTGAGCCTGATTAGTAATTTTCCACAACTTTTTCACTTTCCAATGAACTTTCCTTAAATGATATTTTTTTCTAAATTATCGTGTTTAATTGAAAATTTTTTGTTTTGCCGAGAGTAGCAGAGTTGTTGATTCACAAAGAGAAACAAAGTGGTTGTCCTCTGCTTGATGCAAATAAACATACACACATATATTTCGAGATGATATATCTGTATATATATTATTTATTTGTTTGAGACTATAGTTTCGAAGACTTGGTCTTCATCATCAGTCTTTCTTCAATTATAAATGTTTTTCATGGAGTCAATATCCATATGATATTTAAATTTAAGTTAAAGGAAGCCAACCTGGATAAGCTTATAGAGATATCTCAGTTTTTTTTGAAATTTTTTTTTTTTTGACTTTTCGGCCTTTCTAGCCATCAGCGAATTTACGATACTTTTCATTTTTTTTTTTGAATTTTGTCTTCTACCCAGAGATCAGGTTTTAGCCGGTTGCGTCTAGTCTGATTCGAACAGAGATATCTCACTTAATCGGTTTCTCACTTTTATTGCTAAAACTAAATATAAAATTGAAAAAAATGCATAAATATATGGAATGTAATAGAAATATATCGTCGCTGATCTTACAAAATCTCGTAAGTCCGATTTTTGGTCAAATACGTATTATACGTTTATACCGACCAACTTTTCACGACCCGTCTGTCTATTGAAACCTTATTATTCTATTCCAATTTAATTTCGCGCTACGGACAAATAATAAATATTGCACTGTATTCGTTTTTAGAATGGTTTTTCTTGTTTTCTGGCAAACTTTGAATATAGGACTTACGAGGTTTTGTAAGATCAGCGACGATATACAGGCTTGATATGTCTTCTTCGGCTAGTGATCTTAGTTAGAGTAGGTATAACTGAGACCACTTCCTCACATCTCCAGCCCAGACGAGAAAATCGACTGTCTCATATAAATCCTTCAATTATACTTAAAGAGAATTTATGGGGTGATAATAATGAGACCTATCAATTAGTCTCACTCATAATCCTCGCATATCCATTTCTCACTTATCGTAGGTTCGACTGTATCAGAACATCTTCTAAAAGATTGCAAATCACTGATCTACAAGAGATGATCTAGGAGGATACTGCCTAATAATGAGCTTTCTACTATCTGAAGGAGACAATAAAAGAGTGTGTCTTCTGCTGGAAAAATAAATTTTTAATTTATTTATAACCAAAAATTAAAAATTTATTTTTCCAGCAGAAGACACTCTTTTATTGTCTCCTTCAATTTATAAAAATTCTGCTACTCTCGGCAAAAAGAAACTTTCAATTTAATTTCTATAATCTATTAATTACAAGTAATTAAATAGGGAATTCTCCCCTCCTGATATCTGGTGACAAAAAGTTATCGACGACTCAATTTCTATTCTCCCATAAGAGCAATGCGTACACTTCCACTTTGCCAACCCGCCTAATGTTCACCAATAACTATCTATATAATAATTTTATATGACTATTTGAGTTTTCTTTGAACTCCTATTTAAGTAAATATTTATTTATTGTTCTATGCTGCAATAAATCTTCCTATGATATATGACTATTCACTTGTATCTAATCTATCTAATTAATAAATACCATGGGAAAAAGTGTCAGTTTTGATTAAATAATTACCTATAATTAATCATAACTAATGACGGATCGCTTCTTTTGATAAAGCAAGTAGTCAGGTCAAGTCTCTACATTTTTTATCAATTAATTATTGCTAAAATATTATATATATTTTTATATTGACACATTTCAATTTTTTTAATTCAGAAAACGAGCTGTTTAGATATTGTCTTCACATTGAAATGCGGAACTTGGAGGAGATGAAATCAAGATATAAATACTAGAGAGATAAATTTGTTTTTAATCAAAAGCATCCATCACATTGGTGCTTACTAAAAAGGGGAGAGCAATCAATCAAAAGCTTACCCAACTTTGATGATATATCAAGGAAAGGAAAGCAAATTTGTCACTGGAAAAGCATCGCTAACATTCTCTCGAATAAATCCTACCATACATTTAAATAATAAAATAAAAAAAGAATCCATAAGAAGGCATTTTTTAATAAGATTATAATAATTTATTAAACAAAAAATAAATAGAAATAAAATCTTTTGAAGAATTTAATTGAAATATTTTATAATTATTTTCCACTTTGTAATTATTAGTTCCCCCATTTCTTTGAATGATTATTAGAGATTCAAAAGAACTCTAAGCATTAAATTGATTATGATAGAATTTTAGCTTACTTTCCAAAAAATTGGAAAATAAATTTGAATTTCTACAAAATTTAACCTCTCATTTTTGTAATATAAACTTTTTTATTATCATAAATCAAAACAGAGTTTTATGAGTGGCAGCTAACATTCTCAAATAAATAAAAAAAACATATCTTTTATATATAGAAGAACATAGTGTCTGTTTTTGTTTTATTATTTTTTTTTTTATTTATTTGAAAAGCCATTGAAAGAAATTTGTAATATTGTATTTATTTCAGAATGGGTAAAAATGTAGTCAATGACAATCTGTGACGTCAGATGGAAACAGAACCAATTTATTTCATTTAAAAATAAAAATCAATCTTTTCGAAATTTAAATTTATTTTTATGACACAATAAGTTCCCTGTCTAATAAGGTATGATACCAATTTAATAATCTACACTTTGAATATATACTATATAGCAAGAAGATCAAAGAGAGAAAGTTGAGATAAATTGGCCATCCAAAGAGGATGATAGAACGACAAACTTTAAGGAAGGATAATAATAGGAAAACGGAAGGATGATATTTGTAAGAAATATGTCGAGAAGTTGTTAAATGAATGATGAGAAAGCATACCATGATGAACAGATATGGACTGTAAATAATTTTAATTTAATAAATAAAATCCTTCTAGCTTCATTTATAAAACATTTGTCTTTTAAAACTGTAATTGTTGCTACGCCTTTGATAAATCGGAATGAAGCTTAAGATACTTTTAGATCGGTACTGGGTTTGCTTAAATTAAGGAAACGAAATTTTAGCCGGAATTTATCATGATTTTAAAATTTATTGTTTGAAGCGCCTGAGAGTTATGCAATATAATTTGCTCGAAAGCACAGGGTTTGCGTAGATTTTAGGGGCTACTGTAGATTTGCTAACTATCATTATCTAAAGATGAAATTTCATTCAAGAACCATTTAAAACTCAGAAAACTAGTCGAGTGAATCTAATGTTTGTTTATTAGTAGATAAATTTTGTAGATAATAGGTACATATTTAGAGTGAAAGCTTTTGACATTTCAAGATTAAGTAAATAAAAATAAAATAACTAAATTCGTAAATATTCTTGTACTTAGTCGAGTTTTTTATTCTAAAATGTTTTATAGTAAGATTCACCATTTTGTTACAAGAATTCTAATTCAAGAAGTATTTCAGTAATTTCTTGGTTAAGTTTCATAAAATTATCTTGACTTAAACTTAATGTTTTTTTTTTATTATCTGACAGCAGACTAGTTACCCAGTTAACTACAATTTATTATTATTTCAAGATTCTTATCTATTTTGGACAGGAAAAACTCAATCGATAAAATTCATTTTATTAATGGTAGGTATGTTTTCAATTTCATTTCAATTAGTTGAACAGTGTGGAAAATATCGTCGGCGAAAAAAAGGAACCCATATCTTTATCACACAAACATTCTTGCCCACAGATTAAATAAAATCGAACTTTTTGGGCTCTGGACGAGACCCTATGTAATTTCTGGCAAAAACTAAATGAATACTACAATTCTTACCTATTTTGGACAGGAATAACATCCCTCGGTAAAATTAGAGATAGGGCAAATATCAACTCTTTAGTTAATTTGTTTTACACTTTTACCTCTAGCTTACCCAGAGAACAATCTTTTCAGGAATTCAGACAACGATGACTTACTTCTATATCGTTAATTTAGTAAGATTTTACTAATATTAATAAAAGCCTTCCTAATTCCACCATGGTGCATGTAATCCAGTGAAATTGAATGGAGAATACTAGAGATATCGTCTTTTTAACTCTTCTATAATCTATAGCTATACTCGTGGTCGATTTTTAAAGGTAGAAAAGAATATTGCAATAGTCTTTTAAATGGGAATCTGATCATTCATTTTCTTGACCTGTCACTCCATTAAATTCTAATGCTATATATACCAATCTGTCTCCAAAAGATATTTCTAATATATAAGTAATAATTCTCTATTTACTTTATTTCAGTTAAATCTAATTGATTATTTCAAGATTCACCTTATTACTAAAGAGTATTGTTTTAATTCAAGAGTATTTCTAGAATAACACAAATTAACAAATTAACAAATATTTCTATTCGACTTAAACTTGTCTGTACTTGTTTTTATTATCCTCGCAGCTTCATCGATGACAATTGATAGAAAGATTGGTTTCTTCTATCAGCACATTCTTAAAATTATTACTTCTTTGACCACATTAGAATTAAGTAATCGATCAATCAACGATTACAATTAATATAATTTAAAATATTGAATAAAATTATAATATTTTCCATCAATAAGATAAGAATTATTTTTTCAAAGTGATTCAATATTTCGGCTATCTCAATAAGCAAGCTTCGCTCAGCTACCGAGCGTTCGGTTAAAAAAAACTTTCAAAAAATTACCAGCCTCAAGTTAATTTGAAAATCAAGCTATTGTTTGTTCAAACAAATGGAGATATGTGGGTATTTGTTATAATTTAAATTGTAATTTCATTAAATAAATCTAAAGTCAACATATAATCAATGATTAATCAAAATTAAAATAGAATATGAATTCCAATAATATTTCTTTAAAACAGACAAGCTGATTTGATTTCTCCATGTCATATTAATGCGTCCCTGAATAGAAGGGAGATCAAATTAAAGCGCTTGGTCGAAAAAACATTTGATAATGTTAAAGGCTAAAACTAGAGAACAATAAATCATGAATTCATTTTTCATTAAGGGTAAAGAAGCGTTAATGTAGGTTATCTAATCCAGCCCCACTACACACATTTTAATTATCTTTTAAATTTTCAAAAGGAAATTAACTGCTTCTAGTGAAGGATTAAATTAAAATTAATATTCATTGCGCTACCTTAATTTCGTATTTAGCTTTTTTGTAAATTATAAAAAGAGAAAGAGAGGCTTAGAAGATATTTTGTGTCGAGATAAAGAAAGTTATTTGTGAGAAGGATTTTTTTATAAATTTTTAAATCTAATTAAATAAGTAAACTGAGAAATTTTAGTTGACATGTTTGCGTCCAAGGCCGTAGACAGCGGAGGGGGGGGGGGGGGGGGCACGTTAGGCTGTTAGAATCCGCCGAAATGCTGAGGTAAAAATTGAAGTTTCACAGAATATAAATACTTCAACCTTCAATAAAAATTTAATAAAAATATACTCTGATAAAAAAAAGAGGGTCAAGTCTCCTGCTCCTATAACTTGGGGGTAACCAACCCCCCCCCCCTTCCCCGAAAAACTTTTCTGACTACGCCCGTGTTTGCGTCATATTATGTTATTGTGTAATAGAACATTTCCCTGTTCTTTGCCATGTTTAATATTAATTCGGAAATAACTATCTATTAATAATAAATAATGATTTAATTCAAATTAATATTCCAGAGAGGAGCAAATATATAATATTAATGCAGAACACATACTAACTGATGTTTTTTAACAATATTCATGTGAATTGGAATTGAACATTTAAAATGTTTATTTTTTATTAAGATTATTTGTGTATTTATAATAAATTAAAAAGTCTCCATTTTTAATATTGTATTTGTAGCAGACCTGTAGTCAGAAATTTTTTTGGAGGGACAGAGGACAGTTTTATTTTCTTATCCAGTATGGAAATAAATAGATTTTCGAAATATGTTTTTTATATATTTTTTGAAAATATAAATAAATATATTAAAAATATAAAATTTTTGTGTTAAATTTATATAAAGTTTATACTAGAGCGACATAAAAATAATTATATTTTAGGAATATATAGAAAACATAAACTTTGTATAAATTTAATACAAAAATTTTATATTTTTAATATATTTTCAAAAAATATATAAACAACATATTTCGAAAATCTATTTTTTTCCATACGGGATGAAAATAATGTAGATATTTATTCATATAAAAATATTGGAATAAAAGTTAAGTTAATAAAATTTTAAAAATAAATTTGAAATTTGCTTTATTATTTTCATTAAAGCAACTACATATATGGAGATAGTTTTATGGTGAGTCAGTGAATCAAATGAGAGAGATAAGGCCAGATTTTCTGTGTTAGTTTAATTGCTCTTTTCTAAATTGCATTCAATTCTTTCCGCTATGTTTAATAGTTTAAATTGCCGATGGTAGGAGACTTAGAATTTTTAAAGAAATCACATTGAATTGTCTTCAATTAAATCCAAGATCATTTTTTATTACATGAGTGGTATCACCCTCGGGAATTTAACCCTAGTGCCAAAAATGATATCCTGGCCAATGGCTTGCCCAAGGCGAATCGATCTGGCTTATCAATCATGCTAAATATTTCACTCAAAGATTTAATCTTAATTTGTAAAACGATTCAAAATTTAAACACATATGCATGCCATATAAATGGGCGTAGTTAAAGGGGGCAAGGGAGCAGTCGCCCCTTACAAAAATCTTTCTCCCTAGAAAAATCGACAGTATTGAAGAGATATCGTATACTGTTTCACTGTATCATTATGTATTTCATTTGTCAATTCTACTAAAAAGTTAGTTGATCTCTAATCGGATTGCCGAAATTGAAACCTTGTGGTGGCTAATCAGCTGACCGGCTGCATCCCCCCCCCCCCCCCTAGGAAAACTCCCTAACTACGCCAATGGCCATATAGTAGTTTAAATAATTCAATAATAATAAATGACTAAGATATTAAATTAAATAAATAATTGAAAAAGAAATAAACCTATAGTAAATAGTAGGTAATTACTTAAGTATATGAATTGGCTATGTAAACTACTTAGAGAAAAATAATAAAAAAATAAAAATAAATAATGACTCTCAACAAAAAGACAAATCCCAGCGGTCGATGGGATGGAACGGTTGGAGATGGAAGGGTGGAGAGGGTTCAGAGGGGGGACCAGGGGTTCAGGGGGGCCATGGGTTCAGGGGGACTAGGGGTTCGGGGGGCTAGGGATTCGGGGGGTTAAGGGTTCGGGGGGGGGCTAGGGGTTCAGGAGGTGTAGCTACCAAGAAGGTCTCCGAAGGAGGGCCCTGCAGCTAGTTAAACTATAATTACAAACAAAGATTAATATCAATAATACTCGAAATTTATAGATAATGCGTTTTTTCTGAAACGAATGATTTGAATTTTTAAAAATTCTAGCTAAAGCTTTTGTTCAAGCCTTCAATGATGGATCTCTCCACAAATGAATAACATACATTATTAATGTTGCCCTGTTTGACAGCACTTGTTAATTATTTTTGGCAGCCCCAATCAGAATTGTGCTAAATAGCGCCATCAGTGGAAAATTTATGACAATTTTAAAACAAATCCTTGACATTGCGGGCCCTGGCAACTCCACAACAGGCATTATTCATTCCGACCAGAAGATATTCGGGCTGACTTGCTTTAATATTTATGAATAAAATTACCATTAGCGATGATTAATGTAATGAACAGTTTAAAAAGCAAGTGATTAGTACAACAAAAATAAAGTACGTGAACAATAAATTAAAATTTAAGGGATCTTATTGAATTATCCTTATTTACAAAGTTTCCCTAGTAGCACAATGTTTCAAACTATTAGGGGCTATAGGGATTCTAGAAATTTATATAGGCACTATATAGTTACTATATAGTTTGAAACATTGTGCTACTGGGATTGTAAAAATATAATTTTTGTAATGAGCAGCTTTTGGTCATTTTTTAATAAAATTAATCAATTAAAAATAGTATAAGTGAAGTAAAAAAATATGTAAGTTATGATAAAAAAATTACCCACATTTTGAAACCTAATTGTCAGAACAGTAAAAGAATTTGTCTATGATGATGTTCTATGGATTGGAGGGGATCTCATTTTCAAATTCATCTATCCTTAGCAGAAGAATAAGTGTATATTTCGCTTCAATTTGTATTTCTCGTACAAGTTTTCTGGCTCTGTATTATAGAAACTGTTGTAGGTAATACCGAGAAAATACTCCCGTCTATTGGGTAGCCTGACCCAGTCTAATTTGTTAAAATATAATAAGGAATAATGTACCCATTGTATGAAATCAAAAATGAATCTCATTTATACAGACTTTTTCATTCTTTACATTAGGTTCGCTGGATAAATCATTCTAGACAATACAGCAATAGACTATCTGGCAAATAATCATGCTATTTATCAATAATTTCCTCATATGAACAGGAAAAGTCTTTATTCTTTCTTATCTTCTATAGCAACCTAGAATATATCCTCCGCGACCATACAACTCGATATCTCAGCCACATAACTAATCTATTCAATATTTGTTTTCCTTAAACCAATACTTTTTTCTAATTTTTGAAACTTATATTTCCAGATAAATTCAAACTAATTCTTTATCGAACACCAACGAAATTGCACTGTTAACTGAGAAAATTATACCGTTATCCAGAGAAAGGACTATAAAAAGGATTTTAGGCGTGGAATACTGAAAACATCGATTATTTCTATTTGTTTGTTCTTTTCTTTAACCAAATCCGCACTCTCCAATTTAATGGAATGACTTGAAAATTAGTGGTTCGATCACAGTATAAGATTAAGTTTAATTCATTCCCACGAGCAACATGTGGCTTTAAGCCTTCTTTAAAGAAAACTCTGATAGGTTTAATTCAAAAACAAACATTTTCGGGTTTATTTAGGAAAAAAAAATTATTATATCAACAAATATTTGATTCCCTTTTTCCAACCAATTAAAATATCAAATATCTTAATAAGTAAAAAACAAAAACAAGATCGATAATTCTCTTTTTATCAAATAAGTAAATAAACCAGTTCATTTCAAATATAATATAAAGTTAAATTTCAATTCAAATTAAGAATATAGGATTGTAATTAATATATTTCTTAGACTTTTAATAAGAATCTCATTCTTTTCGTTGAAAGATTGAAGGAATTCATATTTACAAATTATCGACTGCCTGGGTCAAAAGGAAGATTTCTCAGGCTAACATTAAAGGAGCTTTACATCCTTTTAAAATTAACTTGGATTATGCCTTTTGGCTTAAGAGGTTTGAAATTAATAATTTTAATAAATTGAGTAAATAGCTATAAATTACAGTGGGGTGAGGTCGATTGATGCTGTGGATGCGGCGCAGCCCTAAAATTTCAAACATTTAGAGTATTTTCATAAATATCGACTTCAAAATGTCAGGAGAATCTTTAAATTTTCAAATTATTATCCGTTATTGCAAATATTTCTATAAAAAATCATTTTTTGTTTTGAAAGAATATTGGCTCTCAAAATGAAATAAAATTTTTACTAAGTTTCAAGGCGCAATGAAAATGAATGATTTTTCCGGATAGAAGGTTTGAAGTCCCTGCCTGGTAGATATATCTTCCATGTCAACATGGCAAAGACAAGTCCAGACGAGTTTTAGTCGAATAAAAATTATTCTCGCTGAGGAACTATTAAAATAGAAATAATACAAAAAAGCAATAAATATTAATGATTTGAGAATCTTTGGACTAATCCATTTCTAAGAACTCTCAATATATAAGATCGGTAATATCTAAGAGTGCTATAGATAGACAAGTCATAGCTTGCTTATAGCAATAGAATTAGGAGAAATTTAAGATTTTCTTATAGGATAGAGAGGCTGATGTTCGATTTCCATCTAAGGGACTGCAGAGTTTAAGTCACAAGATCCGTTTGGGGCGAAGGTCCTAAAATGTATTTTTAAAAAATCAAATGTTAAATTTAAAAAATATGCCGTACTCGATGAAATTTGCAAAAAAAGCTAAGATTAAAATAAAATTTTAAAAAATTAAGGGTACTTTTTTAGACAGCATCTCCAGGTTGATAAGTCACCAACCGCCACTGCTAAATAGTATTTTTTCAAAAAGGGTGAGGATTTATATATGCCATTTAGATTAGGTGAGGAAATCGTGAAGGAAATAGCTTTTATCAACGATCGTGTATTTTAATCACTTACCTTTTAATTTATAACCCCTAATTTTTACTTATCACTCTAAATGAATATAATTTAATTTTTTTAATTTAATTGTCTTATACTTCATTCAATGAATTTAAACTTTATGTGAAACCACTAATCAAGAATAAACGGACAAGGTAACTCCAGGATTTTGGGAAGTATTTGCTCACAACAATAATCTTTAATCAAAAAGGATTAGACAACTAGCTAACAGTGACAGAGTCCCTTCTCAAATTATGACATCCTTCTCAAGTAGGAAGGATTAAATAGAGAATTAGGCACAGATAGAACAGGAATTAGGGTAAAGTGCTGATGTTCTACCAAAAACAATACTTTCCCTTGGATCAGAAAATAAAATATTTCGATTGCCTCTCCCATTTATAAATACATCTAAGGAACAGGTGAGAAGGTGAAATATTTACTTTATTCTCTTCCATGTTACGTGTTGTTAGATCATTTTATTTTAAGAATATTGCTATTTACAGATCATTTTATTTTAAGAATATTGCTATTTACAAATCATTTTATTTTAAGAATATTCCTATTTACAGATCATTTTATTTTAAGAATATTCCTATTTACAGATCATTTTATTTTAAGAATATTGTTATTTACTCAGTTCTCTCGGAGAAAAATCATTTTCAGATATAATTTTTTTTTTAGACCTTAATTCTACCATTTGTTTATGCATTTGGATAACAAGCTAAGAATGATATTTAATAAAACTTTTTCCAGCATATTGTTTAGATTTCCAATACAAATAACTTATTAAATTTTGGGTTTTCTTCAGAAGGCACAGGTGAAAGAAAGAGAAAAAATTCGAATTGTTAGAAAGATTTTGGGTGAATGTATACGATGAGTTAGTTGGCTTGGCACGAAAATGGGTATTAATAGCTGCAATTCTGTGTCCAAGTTTTTACTCCAACCCTTCGCTAAATCATGTAAATTCGCAGAGCGTATGTTGAAAAAGATTTTACTTTTTCCTCCAATTTAGTATTTTGTGAAAAAGTTGTTACTTACAATCTTTTAATGTTTTCTTTTATCGCTCTCATAGTATCAAGTTGACAAAACAATAAAATTACCTTATAACTCTAGATTAAATTTATTATTACTCGTGTTTGTATTTGTTATTTCATTACGAGTATCATTTGTAAAAATGATTTAAATAGTAGTTAAAAAGACTTTGGTGTAATTATTGACATGGGTAGGGGGTGTTGACTCGATGATCAAATTATTGAAAAAATAATAAATAATGTATTTAAATCTTTTAAATTTGGAAAATAAACAAATTTTCTTCAATCATTAGGAGTATTTTTATAACTTGTCACATTTTCGATGTTTGATCTGACGAGAATATATATAATCAATAAATTATAATATAATATTTTAGAGTCTTTGACGATTTATTTCTCATTCGCTGATTTATGAAATTAATATTAAAAGGATTTTCTTGAAGAGGAAAAGCTAGTTAGATCTTCTAACAGGTTATTAAGAGGAGAAATATCATGGCCACCCTTAGGGCAAAAAAGACTTTCCGGATAGTTTATAAGTTTTTTCTTGGATGGGTAAAATATCCCACAACATTAAAAGTTAGAATATGAGTTATTTTAATGATCCACTTAAAAGAAGTGCCAGTGCCAAGAGCAGCAGATGAAAATGCATGCTTTGCCGCGGAAGAGAGAAAAAGAGAGAGAGACCCATTAGAATTGTTAGTCTTTGTTATTTTCTTATCCATAATCAAATAGAATGGTTTACAAACCAGACCCTTAATTGGAAAACTTAAGAAAAGTTAGGGAATTGCGTAAATTTCAGACTAAATCTACTAAATAAAATTCAAGGAAATTCAAATTTGCTATATTAGATTATAAAATAATTTGTAATAATAAATGTTTTGAAATTTTTATGCTTTAAATCAGGGCTGTCCAACCCATGGCCCGCGGGCCGCATACGGCCCAGCACTACAATGAGTGTGGCCCAAGATAAAATCATAAACTACCTTAAAACATTGAGATTTATGTGTAGAGATATTAGTAATTATTCCCTTTATCGAAATATGTGTACATGTGTACAATACATGTAGCTTTTTTCAGGAATAAAATTCACTAAAAGCAAAATTATAAGCTCAATTATATAAGATAAAAAAAAAATAATGAAGTTTCGAATATTTAAAAATTCTTCTTCTTCTCATATTTTCATTTTCTAAAATATTTATTATTACAGTAATTTATATGCTACGACACTAATCATGTCTATAGTTATCATTCTAGTATAAGGAGAAAAGGAATTTGAGTTTTCTAGAACAATCACAATTAATTGATAATTTCTCTTCTGGACTAAAACATGTCAGTACTTGACTTTTAGATCTTTGCACATTCTTACATGTCAATAAATAATGGATAGTCATGGATTGTTATATCCATGATCCTTTTAAAAAATAAACAAGGAATTGGGGTTTTCTAGAACAACCACAATTAATTGATAATTTCTCTTCTGGATTAAAACTTGTCAGGACTTGTCTTTTAGATCTTTGCACATTCTTACATATCAATAGATAATGTATAGTCAGGGATTGTTATAGTCGTGACCATTTTAAAAAATAAATTATCATTCATCATTTCCTTCTTTAATCTCATTCGATTTAACACAGAGTTGTCCAACCCGTGGCCCAATTTAAAGTCATAAAATTCCTTAAAACATTGAGATTTATATGTAGATACTGGAAAACACACAACAATTTGGTCTGATAATTTTTTTTTCTCTAAAATAAGAAATCTGAAAATCTACTGTGAAGTTTTCGAAAAATAAAAGTGCTAATTTTAAATTTTGAATTTGGATCTAGATTTCAAGATTTAAGAAAAAAAATCATTTTGGACTATTTTCTACTCCATTTTCATTAGAAATAAATTTTCTACTTGCAAACTTTCTGATTGAATGTTCTAGAACAACAATTAGATGCCGAACTGAAAGAAAAATTGAATATTGTCTCTTTATTAGAATTTTATATTAATTATGTAGCCAGGAAAAAATATAAACAAATACTAATACATAATATCACTTTTTGTAAGTTAATAGGTAGCTAATTTGAAGTAAAATATTTACGAAAAGTAGAAGCTCACTACGAGCAAAAAAATAATAAAGTTCTTATTTTTACATTATTAACTATCTTTTTTGAATAACAAATATCAATAGAATTATAATATTTTATCCGTGGTCCGAGACAATTTTTTTTCTTCAAATGTGACCCGTGTAAGCCAAAAGGTTGGACATCCCTGCTTTCAACCACTCATTGTATTTCAATTAATAAAATGGCGGAAAAAGTTAAAAAAATTTCATGACTCGGTACCCTCAAAAGGTAGAGCCGCCCTAGTCAAAAACTTAAATATAATTAGAAGTGGGTTCTTTTTTTTATTATTTTGAGAAAAATATTTTCTGCATTTTTGAGAAGAAAGTTTTTTAAGGTTAGATAACAAAATTAATCAGCAATTGAAGTGCAAACATGTTGGCACCGGAACGGATTTTCTACTAAATTCTGTTCTTATGTTATATCGTGAGTATCAGAATACAGGCTGACGCCCAGTAGGAAAAAATCATTTTTAAAAATGACTTTTTTCACGTTTCAGACATTTTCAAACACAATGAGCAAATAAAAAAATCATTAGTTCGGGTTCCTCCCGGGTGCACTGAATAATTAGGACTTGGCATTTAATATAGAAACGATAATTTTGATTTCCGAATTTCGACTAAAAAAAGAGCATACAAAAATTAAAGTCAAGAAAAGTAGAGAAAGAGAAAAACTAAAATTGCTTTAAAGGAAGAAGCATTCCTCTGGATCTTGAAGTGGCCTTTAAGTATTCACTAGGAAGAAGGAAAAATCTACTTAACAAATACTATTAACACTCAATGATCCTCGGCATTCAAATCAATATAATGAGCCGCTCTAATAACTCTAAAACGTCTTCTCTATTGACAGAAAATTAATGTTTCTATTGAAAAGTGAAGCAAAATATAAGCAAATAGAGATGAAGAAATTAAATAAAAAATAAATCTAGAAAATATATAATAAAAAGCCAATAAATCACCTGTGGCTTACAAAAAATTATTACTATATTCTGTTTAGAATTGAAAGTAATATATAATCTATTTTAAAAATGTCCAAATTTGAAGAATAATGAAAATAGTGTAACTTAAAGTATTTCTTTTCTCTATATTTTTACTTTACCATACAGGGTATGGTTAAGTATTGTAATCGTGCATGAAAAAAGTGTTTTTCCTTTTTTTTCAAAATATCTCAAAAACGGCTTAAACTATTTTGATTAAAAAAATTGAGCGAAACCATGGCATTTCGCTCTACAAAAAAGCTCTAATGAGTAAACATCGAAAAAATTATATTTTACGAGATAATAATTGTTTTGTCAAAATGTCTGTTATTCTGTGCGTTATCAAATTTTTGTCGACTAGCTAGCTCAAAAACTAGTGTGAATTTCAAAACCAAATTTCACACGTAGTTTTGGTCCATTGAGATTAAGAGCTGATTAGATTTTGGTGCATATCGATCCAAAATTAATGGGGGTGGAGGGGGTTAAAAATTAAAAATCTAGGCCATTTGAGCAAACTCAACCAAATTTTGTATACATAATCAGTGGGACCCCAGAAGTCTAAAAAATGAAAAAATTAACCGCCCAAAATGAGGGTCTAAAAATGAAAATCTAGGCTCTTGTACCTAACTCAACCAAATTTTGTATTCATAATCAGTGGGCCCCCATGAGTCTAAAAATGGAAAAACTAACCCCCCTCCCCTACATGATTATAAATAATTTTATTAAATATTAAATATAAGTGAGAGACCAGGTTGTATGGTAAAGTCAGGTGGATGGCCACATCAGAACACGTCAACTTATTTTGAATTGTTAAAAATTTGATTTCTAATTAAAGAGAAAGAAAAGCAAACACATTAATTATTATGAATTAAAATTATTTCAATCCGAAGTATTAAAGAACTTTGATAATATTCTGTTGCCCTGGATGCAAAAACATTAGTATTTGATAAATCGAAGAACTTATGTACAACATTAGAATTAGTATTATTATTATTTTTTTTAATTGGAAATATAAATAATGGCATCGAATGAATGATATTAATGGAGAAAGTAAAAGAAATTACCTGGAGAAATAAATGGCGAGGTGACCCAAGCACTCGCATTCACTTAACACTAAAGACTGTCACCGAAGGCAAGGCAGTTGCCCACCCAGCCGCTTATCAATTTCCACGAAATGTTTTTTACTTGTTTTGTATATGTTATCTAATATTATCATAAGAAATTAAAAAAAGACGCCCGGTCTCTCTTCCTTCTAGATAGAAAAATATAGTAATATTTTATGGGCTCTTTTAAATTTTAAAATCAATGACCCAAAATGGAGAGGATTGCGGAGGAGAGAGAATTAAAATTTTAGGCTCTTTATCCGATCTAGTTAAAATTTTGCACAGATGCTCTTCAGGACAGGAGAGCTAGGATATTTATGTCGATACTTTGGCGAAAAGACAGGGAGGTAGATATGGCATATAGTCCTAAAATTTCATGGGGCGCCAAAAAGGCGATCGGTAAGATGGAAAGGTAAAGAAATTATATTAAACTATATTGAAAAGTCACACTAAGATGGAAAATTATTTATTCTTTAGTCGTAAGACGTAATCACAAGGCCTCGTCTAAAAAAAAGTAAGACTTATTATAGACAAAATGAGTCTTTTGTCTATAATATTTTTTTTTCTTTATTATAATTGGGTAAAAACTTCCAATAAAAATTTCAAAAAGCTGCTCACAGCGGTCACACATTACACACAAGTTATTCAATACTTTTTAAATCGATTTTTTTTTTTGATAGTCTAAAAATATATAAATAAATACTTAGATGATTTTAAAATAGATTTATTTTATTAGTTTCAAATAAATGTATTTAACAGGGGTCGGGTTGACTAGCGTGTAGCGTGCCTGCTTCATTATAGTCATTACGATGATATTTTTATTAGGTGATAAATGACGACCTCAAAAGCATTTTGGCAACTACATATTTGCACTGGTATAAATTATTTTGTAACTTATAAGTAGAGACCGGATTTTTATGCAGTACAAACCCAAAACATACAGTTAAAAATGCTTAAATATGCAAGTAATATGCAGATTAAGTTGAAATATGCAAATATATATATAGCAAAAGATGGCAAAATATATGTTTTAATGAACTAAAAAATTAAAATTGAAGAGAAAAAGGTTATATATGGTATTTGAATAAGTGCTATGAAAGGAAATAGGTGCACTTGAATAAAATCAACATAATAAATATAATAATTTTTCAAAAATGTGATCGAAAAAATACTGGGGGGGGGGGGGGGTAGTATTATTTAGCAGACACGATTGGGTATTGTATTGCTTTTATTTTTTTTATATTAACAAGCTTTTCTTATTAACGTACAAATAATAAACTAATAAAATAATTCAAATTGGTTTAATAAAATAATGCAAATAATTTGACCGGCTATAATCTGATCCCTACAATAATTTACACACACACACACGAACACTCATTGGCCAAAATGGGATATAGTTCCAGAAGGCCATTAAAAAAAAAATAAAGAAATACTAAATAATTAACAAAGGTTCTCAAAAATAATTAAAATTTTATTGTAATTATAAATAATTTATGTTTATAAGTATTTTTCTAAATTATCTTCAGGTTGTATGTCTACGTGTGACGTAAAATTGATTTATACGATGAAAAAGAGCGCTCTACATCCACAGATGTTATGGGGGCGAATTTAAAGGTACTTAAACCCCCCACTTTTATTAGAAGAAAAATATTGCAAGCTTTTCGTCATTTTCGTCTAGAATATACATAGTATCTAGTACAACTGAATAATAGGAAAAATGAGTGGGTTGTTGTTTTGTAGCTTTTGTTTACATCTTTTGTAATCCAACTTCCTGCTTCGTATAATTGAAAAGTTTTTGTTTCTCTTTGTAAAACAAGGAGAAAAGGAAACATATTGTTATATTTGAATGTGAACCAAAAGAATGTTTAGTTCTAAGGTGACCACCAGTGAAGAAGGAACACCAAATTTTCAATATCCATACGATATTGACTCCATGAAAAACATTAACAATTAAAAAAAGACTGATGATGAAGACCAAGTCTTCGAAACTATAGTCTCAAACAAATAAATAATATATATACAGATATATCATCTCGATATATATGTGTGTGTGTTTATTTGCATCAAGCAGAGGACAACCTCTTTGTTTCTCTTTACTTCTACTTCGTAGTCCAACACTACACTTTGTGTCTTTGAGGCCTTTTCAGATTTCTTCGAATTTAAATTATTGCCCTCTCTCCTGTTTCATTTAATCTTTTTTTTTATTCTTTCTCCGAAAAATTACTTTTAAAACCTCTCAATTTGTCTCGAAATATGCAATTTTATGCAATATCCTTCAAATATTCAATTTTATGCAAATTACTCAAATATGTAAAAATATGCAGTATAAAATTTACTAGATGCATGATGATAATTGATCTCCTGGGTCGTACGTGGCGTCAAACAAAATATGCAATTGCATAGGAATCCGGTCTATACTAATAAGTTATAAAATTAATAATTTTTAACTTACCTATCTGATAACTTAATTTAAAAATGATAAATATAAAATTTTTATAAAATGTAAGTTTGTAAAATTAAAATAGAGCCTAATAATATAAATATACATGTATGTATATTTATATTTGGGGCCCGATACCAAATCTCTCAAGTGGTTCGTGGTGGTCCAAATTTTGGCTCAGCTGCCAATAATAATTTCTAATTAAAACTTGTAATAAATATCTTCTTGTTTCAATGCAAGTGCATTTATGTTTCAATGTGAATTTTTTTCATTTGTAATAAACTAACTTAAACTAATTAAATCAGCTAATAATAAATTTTAAGTTAAATCTACAGGTGAAGTCATTTTTGGTTCAGAATATAATATTATTGAAAATTTTAAACTATATTTAAAAGAACTAATATTTGTAGCTTGTAATTTATTAGATTTTTAACTTTGTAAAGTGTTCAAGGTACATTTTTTATGATATTGATACAAGATGGTGAATTTATCTAGCCTGACGTGGACCACTATCGTAAAAAGAAGAAGAGAAAGAAAGTTCAGGAATTGGGTCAGAGCTAAAGATACCTGGCGATTCGGTTCTTGAATGCGTGTTATATGTCTCTGGAAAGACGGTCACGGGAAAGAAGTTCTAGTCTCTAGAAGTCATAGGGATAAACAAATTCGTTGTTTTGATTTATACTTAAATTGATTGCGAAAGTTTTAATGAATTTTCTCAGACATTTTTATTCACAGAATGAATCGATAAAATCGATGTTCTGGAATATACCTATATATTACTAATTTTAAATAAATTTTGAATGCCTTTATAATAACAAAATAATAGGTACTTACTCGTCTGATGTCCGATTCTCAAAAACCTGAAACAAAGAAAAAAAATAATTGTGAAATATAATTAGGTACCTTTAGAATGTAAAAAATAACTAATTATACAAGGTCCGGTCTTAATTTATAAGATTTTTTCTATTGGTAAAATGGAAAATTAAGTTTCTATAAAAGTGTTGATAGGGTGAAGTCACTATATGATAAATTCATTCAATAAATGAACTTCATATACATTTCATTTAACTTATGTATATATAAAAATACAAAATGTTATTAAATATTTTCTCTGGGCTCGGGTTTCAATTTCAAACAATATCTAATCAATTCTTCGTCTCAATATGAAACTGATTATGAAATTTTGTTTTGATTGTCTTATTGATTTATGAGATTAACACATATAAAATTTAAATACTCGCAGATATTTTGAAAAAAAAAATTGATAATAATTAGTCAATCAGAAAATTTGTTCAGTATAGTCAAGAATAGAAAATAATGTTAAATTAAAGATTAATTTAAGAAAAAAAAACACAAGATTGTCGTTGTTACATGTCAGAAGGGTTATTGTATTAATCCCTTGGGAATTGAAGTAAAGTGCCAAAAAGCAATCAGAAGTTCTGATTCAGAACCAATAACTGTCCAGAGGAAACCAATCTGAAATAGAAGAATATAACAAGTGTAAAAATTTTACCCAATTTAATTTTCATTATTGGAAAATTTCGCAGACAAGGGATTCTAAATTTAAACATAAGGCAAATCATATAATTTTAATAGAAATTAGTGAAAGCTTCGAGATTTGAAACTTTTCAAAACTCGAAAGGTAATTATTTCTGAAATGAATATAAAAGTTCATTTTGCGGAGAGTAGAGGTTTTTGATTTTTTTTATAAAATTCATGAAATTGTTTTCTAGTGATTCAGAGTTGCTTTAGATAATTTGTATTACATTTTCATAAGATACAATTTTTATTACACACCTTTGGCCCGGATTACTTTCTGGCACTTTGATTCAATTCTCAAGGAGGAAATCCAATCCTTCTTATATGTAATAACAAATAAGATAGGTACTGTAAAAATGATTTTTTTCCAGAATGTCGAAATCTTTTCCTTTAGGCAAAATGAGCTTGTATACGATATATTAATTTAAGATTAATCTTAAAAATGATTTTTATGTACTTTATTATTTGACCAAAGTTTTAGATTCGTTGAGTCGTTTTATTATTCACTTCTAGACAGATTTATTTGAATAATAATGTGAAACGAATTCTCTTTGACATTTGATATGAACTTTTAACTAAGCTCTGGTTTCGACTGAATGTATATTGAATAACAAATTTGAACAATTTGATGGGAAAACTTATTTTGTTCTTTTAGTTTGAAATAATATTTTAAATTTAAGAAATTTACTTGATAATTAGAAACTTCAAGTTTTTCCTATTGCTAAAGAATCCTTTCTATACTAAAATTTTTTCACCTTACACCTTAAAGATGTAGGTACTTTGGAAAACAGAAAAAGGTGCCTCAGCAATGATACTGAACGAATCATCATAACATTTTAATAGTGGTCTAGTGATTTAAGAATACGTTGACTGCAATAGAAATTTGAGTGAAAATTTTATTAATGATTCAAAAAATAGTTGAGTGGTGGAAAAACTTAAATTAAATTTTAAATCCCGGTAACCTTAGCGCTACATTCGATCTGAATATTGGATTCACTAAAAAAAGTTGTTGTTTTTTTACCGAGAGTGCCAGAGTTGTTGATTTTACTTTACCATACAGATTATGGTCAAGTATTGTAATCGTGTATGAAAAAAGTGTTTTTTTTTCCTTCTTTTTTTTTCTAAATATCTCAAAAATGGCTGAAACTATTTAGATTAAAAAAATTGAGCAAAACCATGGCATTTCGCTCTACAAAAAAGCGCTAATAAGTGAACATCGAAAAAATTATATTTTTCGAGATAATAATTGTTTTGTCAAAATGTCTGTTAGTCTGGTTAAGAGTCTGTGCGTTACTAAATTTTTGTGGACGAGCTAGATCAAAAACTAGTTTGAATATCAAAACCAAATTTCACACTTAGTTTTGGTGCAATGAGATTAAGAGCTGATTAAATTTTGGTGCATATCGACCCAAAATTAAGGGGGGTGGAGGGCGGGTTAAAAACTAAAAAATTTGAGCAAACTCAACCAAATTCCGTATACATAATCAGTGGGACCCCAGAAGACAAAAATGCAAAAACTAACCACCCAAAATGGGGGGGGGGGCTCAAAAAATAAAAAACTAAACCCTTGTACGAAACTCAACCAAATTTTGTATACATAATCCGTGGGACCACAGAAGTCTACAAATTCAAAAACTAACAGCACAAAATGGGCGGGGGGGGGGGGGGGGGTCAAAAAATGAAAATATAGGCTCTTTTACCAAACTCAACCAAATTTTGTATACATAATTAGTGGGCCTCCAGAAGTCTAAAAATGCAAAAAACTAACCGGTCAAATGGGGGGGGGGGGGGCTAAAAAATGAAAATATAGGTCTGTGAACTAAACTCAACCAAATTCTGTATACATAATCAGTGTGCCCCCAGAAACTACCCAAAAACTACCCCCCCCCCTAAATGTTTATAAATAATTTTATTAAATATTAAATATAAGTGAGGGGCCAGGGTGTATGGTAAAGTGGAGGGGTGAGCCTCGACCTAAAATCTTGTACACCTACTTCCACTTCCACTTTCATTTCCAAGTAGAAGACAATAGATGACAATAGATTATCTAATGAATTCCAAAGTACCTAATTCCAAATAATTCCAAAAACGGTGTACACCTAATTCCAATCGCGGATCACCCCTCGGGTAAAGTCATAAGTGGATGGTCACATCAGAACGTGTCAATTTATTTTTATAGAAATTATACATACAAGTACACATTGAAAAATAATATGAAAATAAACCAACACTGAATGTGGGTGTCTAATGAATATATTATTTATGATTTAAATAAATAATAACAAATGTTAATATATTCTTCGCTAATAAATATATAAACTGATGATAATCTAAATAATTAATAAAGGTTATTAATATAGATTTATTTATATATTTATTTATTTAAAATATTTAATGAAATTGACAACTCAACCATCCAATGAATCAGATTAATTAAATATTCGCAGGTCAGTCCGTATTGAATTCTCAAAAATTTTCATTTTTTATTTATTTATTTTTATTTTGTTTCTTTGTGTTTAAAAATTTCTGAGATGTTCAATAAAATTAATTTCAGTATTTCAGTAATGATTTTTCTTCTGACTGTCTATCAAGATTGCAATAACCAAGACAAATCATGAAAGAAAGAGAACTTTTTCTTGTGATATTTTTTTTTTTTTTTTTTATTTATTTACTTATTTCTTTATTTTCAAAACGAAGAATCTATTAGTTTTTGACTTTTCTAGTTTTCAAATTAAAAATGGATTATATAGGAGCTTTTGAACAGTTGCAATTAATTAACTGAAATTTTGCAAAAAAATTTGTATTAATAATCTGCATTATTCTGTAAAGTTTTAGCTTTCTAGCTTCAATTAAATTTTTAAAGAGGGTATCTATTGAGTGTTGGAGAAGTTTTCATTTTTACTTTACCATACAGGGTATGGTCAAGTATTGTAAAAAAGTTTTATTTTTCCTTCTTTTTTTCGAAATGTCTCAAAAACGGCTGAAACTATTTTGATTGAGCGAAACCATGGCATTTCGCTCTACAAAAAAACTCTAATAAGTGAACATCTGTTAGTCTGGTTGTAAGTCTGTGCGTTACCAAATTTTTGTGGACGAGCTAGCTATCGAAACCAAATTTCACAGGTAGTTTTGGTCCATTGAGATTAAGAGATTTTGATGCATATCGACCCGGGGTGAAGGGGGAGTTAAAAAATGAAAATCTAGGCCATTTGAGCAAACTCAACCATATATTGTATACATAATCAATGGACCCCCAGAGGTCTAAAAATGCAAAAACTAACCGCCCAAAATGGGGAGGGGGTCATAAAATGAAAATCTAGGCTCTTGTACCAAGCTCAACTAAATTTTGTATACATAATCAGTGGGGCCCCAGAAGTCTAAAAATGCAAAAACTAACCACTCCAAATGGGGGAGGGGGGTCAAAAAATGAAAATCTTGGCCATTTACAAAACTCAACCAAATTTTGTATACATAATTAGTGGAACCCTAGAAGTTTAAAAATGCAAAAACTAACCCCCCCCCCCTCTACATGATTATAAATAATTTTAGGGCCCAGGTTGTATGGTAAAGTCAAGTGGATGGCCACATCAGAACACGTCAGCTTATTATTTCTAATTTCAACATTATGTTTTTACAGGTTTCCAAATGTTAAATTTAACTTTATGAAATATTTTTTCATTTATTAAGAACGAAATTCAATCTGACATAGTTTAAATTAACGAAGGGAATGTTGATGAAAGAAAAGTGGGAGCAAGTTGAGAGGAAAGATTAAACAAATTGATGATCAAATGAATTGGACAAAGAAGGGAAAGGTAAGATAATAGACTAAGGGAGTGCGCGATATGAGACGAGAGAAAAGGAGTGTTACTAAGGGTTAAATAAGGTTGAAGAATGAGGCCAAAGGATGATGAAAGAACTGTCACACTTGATAGTAGTTCAAATTTCGTCCCTTGGCTTTTCTTTATATTTCGTCGTTTTCTCCTCCGAGAAATGACTGAAAATTTATTAAAAGTTTCGAATTTCTCTGTTGAGGAACGCTATCTCATCTATTGGAATGTTACTTTCGGCTCATTAGCTACAACTGTTCGATAGCTTACCATAAAAAATTTAAGATTTTCTGCGTTTTCTTAACCAGAAATTCTGAAGTTATAAAGCCAAAATATAATCGATTCTTTGTTTTATAACTACAAACAGTTTCGCGACAGAATGAGCTTCATCTACTTATTCAGGACCAAGAGATTTTTCACGCCCCTACATCTTCTCACCATCTACAAGGCCCAAATCCGCCCCTGTCTCGAATACGGCTCTCATCTATGGAGAGGAGCCTCTATATGTTCTCTTGCTACCCTGGATGCAATTCAGAAACGAGCCGCCAGACCAATTGATGATTCTACACTCACCGACTCCCTCGACTCGCTAGCTGTCTCCGCCCTTTCAATTTTTTTATAGATACTATCACGGCAGGTGCTCTGCAGCATGCTTTGCGCGTAGCACGCGTTTTGCCGACTCCCAACACTCTTTCGCGGTCAAATTAGAAAAGTGCCGGACCACTTCATTCACCAAAACATATATTCGCATGACTTCAAGGAACTGGAACTCTCTACCAGCCTCCATCTTTCCCAGCACTTATAATCTTCAAACCTTCAAAACCCGAGTGCATAAACATCTACGTCTCCACCCTCTCACTTAATCAACTTTCCCTTCTCTTCGGTAATGCAAAGGTCTTTCGAGATCCATAGAGTCTGCATCTTTACTGATGCGCCCCTTCTTGCATTCGATTGCATTAAAAAAAAATCTGTCCTTTCAGTCTTGAGTTATCGAAACTTATAAGACATATAAAAATGAAATAAATCACGCTTGAAAATTAATCACTTTAACAAAATCGGTCGAATTTTATACCAAAAAACAATTTTCTAGTGTTTTAACAACTTAATAAGATATTTTTTTTTTTAATTGATAATGAAAGAAGCAAAGAAATCCGAATGCAACCTGACGGTGACTTATGTCATGGAGATACAAGAATGACAGATTTTTACTTAAATTAATTGGTATTTATTTTTTAAGCTTATTAGTATTTAATATATTAATTTTTAGCTATTATTATTTGATATTTTTAAATTTATTGCCCGTTTTGCTTATTTCCAATTACAAATATTTAATAGATTTTATTAATGTTGAAAACTCGAGATTATTACAAACGAGTTGAGACACGCATGGTGAGGTTGAGACGTGTAGGCGGAGTAGTTTCTAATAAAATGTTTTCTCGAATATTTCGAATTTATTCATTTTCTCTGATGAAAAAATATCAATTAAGTAAAAAAAAATTATTGATACCTATATAAGATGCAACTTATTTTCATTTGATATGAATGGTTTTAGTAATATCTAATGAGCTGGAAATTGGTACGCTAATATGTATTTTCACATTACAATGCACAAAATTTTATCTTAAACCTGAGAAGTTTCCTGAAAATATAAAATGGCAATTTTGAATGGTTTTAGTTAATGAGCTGAAAATTGGTACGCAACTATGTATTTTCACATTACAATTCACCAAATTTTCATCTTATACCTGATAACGTTTCCTGAAAGTTCAAAATGCTAATCTTGAATGATTTTAGTTGATGAATTGAAAATTGGTAGCAACTATGTTACAATGCACCAAATTTTAGCTTTATATCTGAAAACGTTTGCTGTGAGTAGGTATAAATTGGCAATCTTAAATAATTTTAATTGAAAGTAATGGAAAAATATAAAAATAATTTTAATTAATGAAACTCGATTCGAATCTATGTACTTTCACATTATACTGTACTAAATTTTAAAATTTATTCATAAAGAGAAACAAAGAGGTTTTCACCTGCTTGACAACCTCTTTGTTTCTCTTTATGATTCAACAGCTCTTCCACTCTCGGCGAAGTAAAAAATGTTCAACACATTTATTAGTTGGTCTATTTGGAAATAAAATTGAAAAATTATTCATTTATTATGTTTAGAAAAAGATGGTTATTTCAAATAAAAGTTTTAATTTGGATGAATTTATTAAGAAATAATTTATTAAAAAACCAATAAATCAAATCTCGATTGATTTTCTATTAATTAATATCGGAGTAAATTAATAAAAGAGTACCTAACTCTATCACTTTATGATTTTGTGCAACTGCTGCATATCGAACTGGATTCTAATGGTATCATCATTCCGTAAAAAGTTAATCAAAATCGGTGTTTTTTAATTGGGTAATTTTCGTAGAGTACGGGGCTTCTTAAAACGCGGGGCCGGGTCCCAGAGAACGCGCTGAACCAGCCTTGCTCCGGCCCTGCTTGAAGTTAACATTTACATAGTTTCAAGATGAAATATTCGAATATTCAAAATCTAATTATCGAAGAAAAGAGCTTGTTGAGAGAGTTGTGAGTGCAAATGTTATGTGAGAGGCAATTACATGCAAATTATTTGTTATAACAGAATTTGAAGTTTACTTGTATAGAAAGAATAGTGATAAAGGATAGAAAGAAGAATCTAGTAATTTCATTTTCCCCTTTAAATTGAAATTCGCTTTAGTCGTAATTTAAAGAATGTAATCAAATGAATATTGAATATTGTTAAATATACGATTATTATTTTACAAAAATTAAAACTTTTTATTAATTCTTTTGGCATAAAAAAATGAGATATCTCTTTTGGAAATAAAATATTATTGTTTACTATTTTCAAATGAGCTGAGCGTTCCATATTTGCATTTAAAATAAACTTGTGGCCATCGCCCACATATATTAAAATAAAATAAAATATAAATTGATTTTTTGAATCCAAATCACCTTTCCCATTCAGGTCACTCTCAATTTCGAAAAAATACTCATTTTCCATAATGTCTTAAAGAATAAATATATTAAATTTGGCACGGATCGATCCAAGGGTCTATGAATTAGGGATAATTTAAAATCTTTGAAAACACCAATACCTCATGATGGGCCCCGAAAGAAATATTTACATCTCCTTTCATAGTAAATTTTAGCTTTCTTGATTTGAATTTTTTTTTTTTATAATGATATTGATACAAGAAGAAGTTGCACCAAGAAGGTACAACCTCTGAAGTCCGTGGTGGACCCTTGTAACGTGAAGATAAGGGGAGATTTAGGGATTGGGTAGCAGTCGAAGGTATCTGTGGATGCTGGTCTTAAAAGATTGAAGGTTATAAGTAGCTGGAAAGACGGTCGGGGGAAGAGAGTTCCAGTCTCTAGATGTCATAGGGATAATTGAATTGGCAAATGCGTTTGTTCGATTAGTATCTAGTTTAAGCGCGTAGGGGTGTTGAATTTTAGAAAATCGTGTATTTCGCGCAAATGAAGCCTTTGGTGGGATTATCGATTTTATTTCGTCAGAACAAAAGCCATGGTAATATCTATAAAAAAAGGGAAAGGGCGGAGACAGATCTACGATGGGCTAGGGAGTCGAGAGTGTCAGTTAATGTAGGATCGCCTATCAGTCTGATAGCTCGCCTCTGAATTGCATCTAAAGTATTAAGAGAATACTTGGAGGCTCCTCTCCACAAATGCGAGCAATATTCAAGACAGGGGCGAATTTGAGCTTTGTATAATATAAGGAGTTGAGTGGGGGTGAAAAATCGTTTGGTTCGGAAAAGAAAGCCAAGCTTACATGCTGCAGCTTTTGCTACTGAGATAATATGGTCATTCCAAGAGAGGTCAGAACCTAAGGTGACACCTAACATTGATATTTTATTACGGAATTCCAATGAGCTCGAATCAAAGGAAATGTCCGGAAGGTTCCTATCTGCGCGCCTAGAAATTAGGCAGCATTGTGTTTTGCTAGCATTAAAGTTTACCAAATTGTGAGATCCCCATTTTTTAAGCATGCTTAAATCTGAATTTATTGAGGAGGCTATGTTTGCGCGATTGTCTAGTAAGTATTGAGCGTTGTGGAGGGTGCTATCGTCAGCGTAACAATGTATTGGATTGGAGGGGAGATTTAATAGGTCATTAATATAGATAATAAAGAGCGTGGGAGAGATGACTGAGCCCTGAGGAACTCCAGCATTAGTATTAAAGGACGAGGATGATATTCCGTCAACCTCGACTTTAATAGAGCGGTTTGAGAGAAAGCTCTCAAGCAACTTGCAGAGGCTCGGGGGAAGGCCAAATGCAGGTAATTTGGCAAGAAGATTTTTGTGCCAGACATGATCGAAGGCCTTTGAAATGTCTAAGCCTATTACGAAAGTCTCTTTACCAGTCTCTAGTGCTTTATTCCAAATATGGGTTATATATGCTAAAATATCGCCGGTGGACCGAAATTGTCTAAAGCCGTATTGACTATCATGGATTAGTTTATTAGATTCTAAATGGTGAAGAACTTGCTCATTAATGATTTTTTCCATGATTTTAGAAAGAACCGAAGTTATTGCGATCGGACGATAATTGGCTACATTTGAAGGATCTCCTTTTTTTTTAATTGGTTGAATTCTTGCTGTTTTCCAGCTCTCCGGAAATGAGCCAGTGGTATATGAAAGTTTGAAAATTTTTGAGAGAATAGGAGCAAGTTCAGGCGCGCAATTTTTGATTATACTGGTGGGAATGTTGTCTGGGCCAGCGGCTGAATTATTTATAATTTTAGTTTTCAGCTGATCAACAGGAGCGTGAGCTTTAGCCCCCGCATGAAATTTCGGGCCCGGGGCACTAGATCTCAAGCGGTCCCCTTTTTATGGAATAAAGGTATGTTTTTTATGAAATGGAATAATAAAAAAAATTCCATGGCCGGGTCCGGGCCCCACCGGACCCACGGGTGATCCTGGAGCCCCCTTGCGGAGGCTATGCGTGAGCTATCGCAGCTAGCTAGATTTAGAAACGCCCTAGAAGTAAATTCAAATATTTACACTATTCACAATTTTATTTTGATTTAAATTTAACTTGTCAAAATCTACAAATTACCTAATACATTTGAAAATAGACAATAGTCAAAAAAAATGACTTCAAGTATATTTTAATAACTACCTCCAAGGACGTGCCCAGATATGGGCAGGGGGCAGCTGCCCCACCCTCCTAGAAGAAGAAATAAAGTCTATTATTTTGGCTACTAAAAAAATACAACAAATATTTCCCCTAATTCATAGCGGCGTCTTTTAAAAATAATTTATAATATTAAACTTATAAACTAGGTACATATTTATTTATATTTTATTCACTTATTTCCAACTCATACCCTCTCCCTCGCAACTAATATAAACTGCCCACCCCTTAGCTCAAATCCTGGGGACACCCTTGACTACCTCTGTGTGTACCAACAGAAATGAATCTTATCGTTTATTCAAAAGCAATTTTAAATCAAACAGTAAATTATATTTTATATTCATTTATTGGAACATCCATTGGAATATTTCGATAAAGACTTATTTTAGACGTAATGCGATCTTTGTTAATTCAATTGAGCATTGAATCGATATCATTCATTCACAAATGCCATTAGTCAGTCAATAGAATAGATTCAAGCTTTACCATATTCTATATAGATGCTGTCGTAAAGATGTGTTTGGATCGATATGATTATTTTTCGGAACTGATTACATTTAAGTATTTAGGTGCGAAAATTGAGACAAAATTTTCGCATGGACGCTCTTTTTCCATTTCTAAAAATAAACGCATGTTTCTTGGTAGTGTGGTGTAGGGGCAGGGAAGGGTGAATTTGTTTGAATTACCACAAACTCTTCTCCTCACTCATTCCTCTTTAACTTTGAGTTGTGACCAGAATCCGGAGCAACCTCCTCTGTAACCTCCCACTCCCACAGCCCTCTAGACTGGCACAGTGGTGTTTTAAGTGCAAGTAAGGGTCGTGAGCATCATTGAATTTGAATGTAAAATGAATTTTAATTTTATGAATATGAAACGCTGATTCTGAATAATCCTCCGATTTCGTGGTAAAAGAAAAATAACAAGTGGATGTCAATTTAATGTTGTTGAATTATCAACTGAATTCGTTTAAGATTTTAATTTATATAAATGTTTTTTTTTATAATGACGCGGAAACAGTTAAAATCAATTTCAAAAACAAATCTATGATAAAAAATTACATCGATATAATGAAATTCGATTAATTGTGTTTCTCGAATCTATACAGCCAGAAGAAAATATCAGTTGAAAATAATATTTCTCTATCTTTTAGACTAAATACAAACAAATAATACAAAAAAAAAAAAAACATTGAAAATATTTTTATTAAATCAATGGTTAGAGTAAAATTATTTGTCATTCTTCTATTTAATGAATGTGTGAACTTCACAAATAAAACAACTAGGTAAGTAGGAATATTATTATGTTAAGAGCATTTGAAAGTGCCGTGCCTGGAGGATTGACAACACTCGCTATTACACTCACCTACTAATTCTCACAGAACATAAACAAATCAAAATATTTTCTTTCTACTTTATGTGTGAGTTTAACCGAAATAATCTGTTCTTTGAAAACATGAAATGTTACAATGAAGGGTATTTTCAAAAGCGAAATTAAGAAAATTTTGTCAAAATTAGTAGCTTAAAAAAGTACTACTCGGTAGGTCGAAGGGGCTGCGATCAGTATATGATATTTTTCTGTATGAGTATCCGGATTACTTTGTCTGTTGTAGGTATCTTGATTTCAATAAACACAATAACTTATCACGCAAAGATAGCAAAGAGTTACGAACTAATAATTAAATAACTTGGTTCCTTATTCGATATCTCTGCAGTAATATCTTGAAATTTTGTATGAATGTTAGTTTTAAGACGTAAATGCTTATCAAGAAAGCTTTTATTCAATTCACATTTTCTAGGGGTGGAACATAGAAAAACCTAAAATCATCCGATTTCATCACGACGATCTGCATGAGGGACATCGATAACCCTCTTCCCCCCCCCCCCCCCCCTCCTCACTAAGCCACGGCTCACATATGAAAATGCAGAAAATCAGGAAATATTGTATTTATATTTTTTCAATGATAAGTAAGCAGGAAGGTTGGAAGGTGTTATCCCAAGAAGGTGCAAATTCAGGATTGAATCATGCATCGGGAAAAGAAGAAAAATAAATTTTAGGGTTGGAATTTAAGTTACCTAGGGATGAGTATTTAAAAATTGAAGTTTTCAAATCGGGGAAAAGACCGAATGGAGTCTTAGATCGTATCTTTTTTTTTTTTTTTTTAATGCAATCGAATGCAAGAAGGGGTGCACCAGTAAAGGTGTAGCCCCTATGGATCTCGAAAGACCCTTGCATTACCGAAGAGAAGGGAAAGTTGATTAAGTGAGAGGGTGTAGACGTAGGTGTCTATGCACCCTGGTTTTGAAGGTTTGAAGATCATAGGTGCTGGGAAAGATAGAGGCTGGGAGAGAGTTCCAGTTCCTTGAAGTCATGGGGATATATGTATTCGCGAATGAAGTGGTCCGGCACTTTTCCAATTTGACCGCAAAAGAGTGTTGGGAGTCGGCAAAACGTGTGCTGCGTGCAAAGTATGCTTTGGGGGGAATTATTGACTTTATCTCATCAGAGCACCTGCCGTGATAGTATCTATAGAAAAGGGAAAGGGCAGAGACATCTCTTCGATGAGCCAACGAGTCGAGGGAGTCGGTGAGGGTAGAATCGTCAATTAGCCTGACGGCTCGTTTCTGAATTGCATCAAGGGTAGCAAGAGAATATTTTGAGGCTCCTCTCCACAGATGAGAGCAGTATTCGAGATAGGGGCGGATTTGGGCCTTGTAGATGGTGAGAAGTTGTGGGGGTTTGTAAAATCGCTTGGACCTGAATAAGAAGCCAATCTTCCTTGCTGCAGATTTCGCCACAGAGGAGATGTGTTCATTCCAAGACAGGTCAGATGCGACAGAGACGCCCAACATGGATAGGCTGTCACACATTTTCAGGGTATTCGAATCGAAGTGAATATCAGGGAAATCTCTATTTTCGCGCCTAGAAATTAGACAACATTGAGTCTTATTTGTATCTAGTTTAGATTGTATATATATATATCATTAGAATAGATTTTGGAATTTCTTGAATTATCGTCAGGGCTCTAGTGGATGGTATATGGCGTATACCCTGTGGTTTGATCTGATCAAATAGCGTATACCTTGTGCTATTTCGTACATTTTATTTTAAATTACAGTTTTGTCATTTATTAAATAGTCCCTTCCCGGTTCAAATATATAGCGTATACAATTTTTTTACAATTTTAGGTACAAGTAATATAATTCTTCACATTAACAGTTTCAATATAATAGGACATATTAATGAAAAATGAAAAAGTGGAACAGGTAAAGAAAAGAAAATACCTATGGTAGGTATTATGTCTCAACCGAATAAGAAAACACATCCCGGCCTATACAGCTTCCCTTGTCTACAGAACAATAACATTCCATGTACTGCCCGATAGTTCTGTATGTAAAACGGATTTTGACAGGCTACAAAAACCTCAGAATAAAGCAATGAGAAATATACTAAAGTGCAACAGGCACACCAAGCAAAACAATGTTTGGAGCATTTTAAAGGTTGTATTATATAGATTAAAAATTCAGTTTATTGGACAAAGTTTTTTTATTGAAGTTCTTTCTTTACAACTTCTTCTTTTCTTACTTCTTCTTTTTGTACAACGTTTCGTCTCTCTCGAGACTTTTTAAGTTGTATTATATGATGTATAGCTACAATAGCTAATAAAGATTATTATCTTTGTAAAATGTATTCTTTTAATTTTCGTTTAAATATTATAAGACTGCCACATTGTTTTAACTCTGTTGGAATGTCATTATACATTTTTATGCCTTCATAAAATAAACTTTTTTGCGCACTTTTCGTTCTTCGAAATTGTATCATAATATTGTCTACTTGCCTCGTTCGACCCCCCACTAATACTATTTTATTTCCTAATTCTATGGGCAGCATTCCCTTTATAATTTTAAAAATAAAAATACAAACATTATAGTACAACCTTTCCCTTATAGACATAAATTGCAATACTTGTAGCATTTCATCCACCCTAGTATATCTATTACACTGTATTATTACTCTCATAGCTCGGTTTTGCATTATCTGCAGCTTCGACAGCTGAGTCTCTCCCATTCCCACTAACAACGTCGCACAATATTCAAAATGTGGCGCTATAATTGATTTATAGACTATACATCTAGTCAGATATGCTATTTCCTATTCTGTTTAAGAAACTAATTTTTTTCCCTATTTTCTTTAGCATGTAGTCGCAGTGATCATCAAATTTAAGTTCACTATCGATAATAACACCAAGATACTTTATCTTTTCCACGCGTTCTATTTCTGGACCAAGAGAGAAAAAGATGTGATCCACTTAGCTACAATCCAACGTCATTTCGCGTATAGCCCGCTAGACATTCGGATGGATCACCAAGTGAATTTGAAATCTCAGATGTTATATATTTAATCTCCCAGTCCAGAGCGCTCGGTCTATTAGCATGTATGTTAGATGCTTGCCATAAATTAATCGAATGCTTTCTACATTTGATTCAATTGAGTAAAATGTAGAAAACATTCGATTGTATCATCTTTTATCAATGTTAAAATTGCCATATTTTTGTTAAAATTTTAGTTAAAATTTAAATTCATAATCATTTTCAGCTTTTATTATTGAATAAATGTTTTTCAGTGATATATTTTGTGAAAATGGAATTTTTAAAAGTATTTTTACAGTATAGGGTTAAAAATGAGTTTGAAAAGAAAACCAACAGCTAATGAATTTAAAATTGAGTGGCTTAATGAATTCGTGGAAACTGATACTGCGAAAAGTCATGATAAATTACAAATTCAGTTAAAAGAAATATTCGTATTTAATGTAGAAAAGGGTGTAATTTGTAATTACTGCCGCGACGGAGACGTACGTAGTGATTTTGTTAGTGAAAAAATGTGGGATGGCGTGCGGAAATTGGACTTTTTGAAACGGCATTTAATTAGTAAATCACACTTAGAAAGTGTACAAAAACTGAAAAATAAGAATGCTTCATTATCAGCAACTGGTTTTGTATGGTTTTTAAAAGAAACACAAGAAGATCGCGTGAAAAAGAAATCAAATCCTGAGGAAGTAAAAATTTTAATTGATAATCTATTATTGGAAATTAAAATGAACATATCTTTGCTTTCGGTTAGAGAAATAAATAACCACATGGCAAAATACGTCCATATTCCAGAAAGTTGGCATAGTAAAAACTATGCTTTTTACAAGTGGTATGCTGTAAGATCGAGTCACTGCGTATAAGTAGATACAAAATTTGGTTGAATATTAATACTATTCTTGTATTGTCTTTTTTTTTATTATATGCGCTTTTTTAAATTGCCGCAAAAAATTTTTTATTTTGGAAAAAACTGCACACTTAAAAAAGTGCTCACACAGGTCATAAAAAATTAGAGGGAACAATGCTTGAGGGCCTAACTAATTAATCAAACTAACTGATATTTTTTTAAAAAACAGTTTGGTATAGGAAAAAATTAGGACAATGAAATAATTTATTTATTTAATATGACTTAGTTTCACAAACAGCAACTGTAATTTTAGATATTTTTTTTTTTAATTCCCAATTTTGTCCATTGTCTTCAATGGGGGCTGGGAGCCCTTATATCCATGGGGCCCTGGGCTGGATCCAGCTAGCCCATATATAATAGATCCGCCCCTGCGACTACAACAGCACTGACTATCGAAGCAATAAAATCAAATTTAGCTCAAAAGTATGTAATGATAAGCTTCACTAGTGTTGCACTTTTCAGCCTTCCTAGTCCAAATTATTGACAAACAAAAAATTGAGACATTACCAAATACATTATATTACTGTGTCTTAGAAAAAGTTTTATTAAGAAATATTTTATAATTAAACAAGAAACTAATAGTAAGTAATATGTATAAATATATAGCATTTATGGTTATATATAATTTATTATACAAATTTTATATATGTAATAGGAATCTACGAGTGAGCCTTGGGTCTGCCCTCACATGATGATGCGGGCAGCTATTGTTGGGGGTTCCTTGAAACTTTAAGATCATATATTATATTTCTAAACCCTTCCTTATATATATATTTTTTATGTATATAAAACTTTATTTATATAGTAAGTAAATGATAAATTTCTTATATATTTCTCTTCATGAAATCTTATGTGATTACGTTAATAGTTAATTTTGAAAAGCAATATTGAAAATAAAAGAATAAAAGAGGATGATATTTATTCAAATGAATTACTGGCTAATATAAATAAATTGTGATGAAGTTGAATTTAAAAATGATTTATTGTCTTTAATGAACAGGTTGAGCTGGAAAAAAGATAATAAATGATTTTATTTACCAGTGCAATATTAATCGGTCCGTGGAAATTAAAAATTAAATTATTCGACGGAAATATAGCCGGATTCTAATTGGAAATGCAGCATGGATCCTTCTATCAAATATTTGTAAAGAAAAATGATTATTCATTCCGTTGGTGTGCCAATTTCTCATCCTCCTCGACCAATTTTATGTCACAATTTTAAAGGTTGACGATTTCGAAAGGAAATTTTAGAATGTCCCATTTGCATTTGCTGGATACATCAAAGAGAAATTTATTGAAATGAAAATGGAAGGGCTTAGAAATTTTCCAGAAATGAAGCTTTTGTTCCTTTTCTCAGAGTCAAGCAGTTATTTAATTTTGGTAGTAAATAAAGAAAATTATCAAGAATAACAAATAGCAGAACTGGATCTAGGGGGGGGGGGGGGTAAGGGGGCACGTGCCCCTGGAAGCAAATTTTAAGATAGGGTACATTTTGGGAAGCGGGAAAATTTTTGTAATGTAATTTTAAAATACAATGGTGTTAATATTTAAAAGATTAATTCCTAACGTTATAAAACAATATGGTTTTTGTATAACCCATATATTTTTTTGTTTTTTTTTTAATGAAATTAGATTCAAGAAGGGGCGCACCAGAAAGATGTAGCCCCCATGGGTCTCGAAAGACCCTTGCATTTCCGAAGAGAAATTGATCAATCGAAAGGGTGGAGGCAAGTGTTTGTGCGCCCGGATTTTGATTTTGAAGGTTTGCAGGATATAAGTGTCGGGAAAGACGGACTACTATATTTGATCATACTTTACTTATTTTATATAGCATTTGGTTTGGGGGGGGGGGGGAGCAGCCCCAAATTCAAGCTTGCTCCCCTGACAAAAGATCTAGATCCGGCTAGTTTTCAAGAAGTAGCTGAAAAACTTATAGAAATATTAAAGGCATTATCTACTATTCCTCAAGACAATGCTGCGAAGGGAGCCAGGCCCGTGCTGGCCAGGGGGGATAGGGAGACTTGTCCCCCTGCGCCCTTTGCCTAAAATGGCTTTTTGCGCACCTGTCCTAAAATCGTGAAAAAATCTAATAAACATAAACAATTAAAATTTCTTTTAATATAGTTAACAAAACCAAAATTATAGTAAATTATTTTCTCTCGGAATTAATAATTTTAATATCCTTATAGAAGAACATATTGGCATATTGAATCTAGCTATAGTTATTCTTACAGATAATTTTTGAAATAATTTTGAAATGAATGTTTTAAAGAGAAAAATATATCGAATTTATGGAACGCGATGCTGGTTTATAGTGAAACATTATTAAAACTATATATATTAGGTTGGAGTTGGTGGTGTTTCACAAGGAGAAAATTAAAATACCAAGATTTTTTTTTTAATTTACTCTACTTTAAAAAAAAAAATTGTATTTTAATTTTCTCCTTGTGAAATATATGTTAATTTGAAAATCATTTTGTTAGAAATACTCTTAGAAATCTCGCCAGTGTGAAACCAGCTCAGAAATGACGCGTCCGTTACTGTTTTAGTAATAATTTGTAATTTTGTAATTTTTTGAAATTAAAACGTAATCATTTAGTAAACGAACTTTCAATTTCTTGTTACCCAAAAACATGTATTTTTAAAAAATAAATTTATAGTAGAAATATTCCAAATTTTGAATATTTTTGAAGCCAGTTTAGATTTTCAAAAAAATTTCCGGTTACGTTACCGCCAGACCCCCCTAGCGCCCCATCCGCCTACTTTGTCCCCCGCCCTTCAGGGGTACCCAGCAAGGGCCTGAATGGAGCTCTTCAACCCGCTGAAGAATGGAAATTAATGAAGAAACCAGGAAAAGTGGAAGGTGACATGAAATAATATTTTATAAAATTTTACTAAAAATATTTATTATTTATTTATATATTTGATATTTAAATTTATATTCAAAACTTTTGATATATTTTATGGATGAAATAAAATAAATAATATTCTTTAAACTTTTGTTTTTATTTTTCTTTATCTATTTTACTAGAATTCTTTAACATGTGAATTAGTCGAACTTGGGTGCAGGATTCTCAATTTTGGAATAGTCTCTTGTTGGAGAATAAAACTGAAAAATTAAAATTTCAATATGAATAAATGTATTTTTTTTATCAATATAATATGGTTATCTTACCTTATATTGTTTATTTGCATATTCATTCCAAGGTTCTTGATTTTTTTTAGACACAATTACATCAGGACTTTTGATAGCAAGTCTTCCCATGTATGCAAATGCTCCAATACATCCTGCACCAACACATATATATAATGGAATTAGCTGAAATGAGTAAAGGATAGCTTTAAAATATAAATTTATCAAATAAAATAAACAAAAAAAAAAATAAACTTTTTAGAACTTATAGAAAGTATTGATTTGTTTTTTTTTGTCAGAAACAGGCCCGTCGAGGGGGGGTCAGTTCCCCAGGGGCCGGCACTACCACTGTTATATAAATTTTTGTACTACTAAAATCTATTACTTATAGGTGTTAAATAAAAACAAAAAGCTTTATTCTCAGCAGTTTTTTAATTCAAATGGTGGTTTAAATTAATCCAAATATTTCGGAAACTTCAGTCTTCCTTCTTCAGTGGACCTTGGAGCAACATAGAATAGGTGTTAGTTAAAGTTTACAATTGTTTTTGTTATAAAATTATAATCGAAGTAATATATTTTTTCCTTTAAACAATTTTTCAAAACAAAAATTGATCAAAATTATATTAGGTACCTATATAAGGAGATGAAAAATTGATCATATAAGTTAATAATTTATATTATCTTATTCAATACAGTGGCGGTCCCAGAGGGGGGGGGGGGGGGGGTTCATGACACCTCCCCAAATGGTTATAATATGTTATACATTTAATAGGTAGCCCTGTCCCTTTTCCCCTTCTTCGTGCGCTCTTTTACTTTACCATGCAGGGTATGGCCAAGAATTGTAATCGTGCATGAAAAAAGTGGGTTTTTTCCTTCTTTTTTTCGAAATATCTCAAAAACGGCTTAAACTATTTTGATTAAAAAATTTGAGCGAAACCATGGCATTTAGGTCTACAAAAAAGCCCTAATAAGTGAACATCGAAAAAATTATATTTTTCGAGATAATAATTGTTTTATCAAAATGTCTGTTAGTCTGTTAGTTAGTTAGTCTGTGCGTTACCAAATTTTTTATGTTTGTTTTTAATTTTACAGAGGGTAATAAAAATCGTCTCTAAAAACTATTTTTGAAGCCCAAAATTTTAAAATTTTCACAGGGGGGGGGGGGGCCCCCCCCCAGGCCCCCCCCCCCCAAAAAAAAATGAGTCTGGGACCGCCACTGATTCTATATCTAATATTTATATTTCTTTCTCTTTTACTAATTGAACATACAATTGAACATATTTTGCTTTTCCTTATATTCCTTACCATGTGTATTATATATTATCGTGAATCGCGATTGGAATTAGGTGTACACCGTCTTTGGAATTATTTGGAATTACTTTGGAATTCATTAGATAATCTATTGTCTTCTACTTGGAAGTGGAAGTGGAAGTAGGTGTACACGATTTCAGGTCGCGGTTCACCCCTCGTATTATATGATTTATTTTATTCCAAGCTTTACTCCAAATTTGTCAGGGTTATATTTTAAGTTGTACTCTAAATATATCTTAATATGTAAACTTTTGTTATCTGATATGAGGCGAATAGCCTGAGAGCATCATTTAAAATAAATAAATAAATAATGCAAGATTGATAAGAATATTAAGGAAGCTATATTTATATGTTCTATAAATAACCTCCACCCAAATCACGCGTATCTGCTCCGTCTCCTCAATTACTTATTATAAATAAAAATATGAAAATTTATTTATTTGTTAAATAATAAAATATTAAACAAATTCAAAAATGTAGTACTTTTTTGGTTTTATTTGTCCCACCATTGAGGGGCCCATTGGTTTGATTTTGCCCCACCCAGGGGCCCGTAACAGCTCTTCACGGGCCTGATTAGAAAATGATAAATACTTACTGCAGGATGTTTTTTAAGGCTCGCAAAACTTAGTCCTGCCATTTTCGTCATGATTGTAAATTAAATAAATAAGAGAAATTCAGTTAGAATCGAGAAATCTACGCAGAATGACAGAAATCTAGCAAGTTGGCAAGTGTTGATTAAACTAGCCACCAGGGCCTGGAAATTATAAATGAACCGTCAATGTCAATGGCGCGGCGCCAAGAATTGAATCTTTCTACTGATACTTCAATAAAAGTTTTGAAAATTTCTGAAATATTTATAGTGAAATAAAAATACAATCATCAAGTCGTAATATTTGAGTAAAAATAAGTGACAACAAATAAATTAATAAATCTAATGGCGATTAAATTAATATTGTAAATATCATTGCCGGCAAGTTTTAAGATGGAGAGAAACCCAAATGGCGCCCCCATTACTTGCCCCTAATATATAACATTAGGGTCTTTGGAGGCCCTGGTAAAGCTTTGACCTTTGGGGTCTTAAGGTCATTCACATACTAGCCACACGCTCGCAATCAAAATTTTGAGAAGCGAAAAATATATTTTTTTTTTCTTTACCCCTGAGGCGCCCCTGGGACTTGGCGCCTGGAGCGGCCGCTCCGTTCGCTCCGAGGGGTGAACCGCGATTGGAATTAGTGGAATTACATTTGACCATTAGATAATCTATTGTCTTCTACTTGGAAATGAAAGTGGAAGTAGGTGTACACGATTTTAGGTCGCAGTTCACCCTCGGTTCGATCTTATGCGAGAGACCAATCAAGCGTAGATATGTATGAGCAGGGTCGGATCTAGGGGGAGAGTGCAAAGGAGGCACGTTCCCGGCAGGCAAATTTTTAAGAAGCGGCACATTTTGGGAAGTAAAATTTTTTTGTATATATTTAGTATTGGAAGTTGAGGGAGCGGCGGCAATTCATGTCAGTCTCCTCCCCCCACCCCCATTGACAAATTTAGACCCGTGGCTCTGACAAATAGACAAAAAAATTCACACACACAATTATCGAAAAAAAAATTGTAATTTTTAACCGACTTCAAAAAGGAGGAGGTTCTTCAATTCGACTAAATTTTTTTTTTGTGTCTATGTTACTCGATATCTTCGCCAATTATGAACCGATTTTGATGATTTTTTGCATTGGGTTCAGTCTAGTTTCCGATTGCTAGAAATATAAATTTCATTGGTATTGGACCTTTTTTGTTGGGGATGTTCACCCATAACTTCTTTGTTTATAAACCGATTTTAATTATTCTTTCTGCGTTTGGATCAATATAGCTCCAAGGTAGTCAGGATACCTAACTATTTATTTATTTTTATGTATGTTCAGCGAAAAGTTTTTGCCTCGTAGACCGACTTCGATGATTCTTTTTTTTTATTAGAAAGGGGGTACCTTAGGGGTGGTCCCATATTAATTTGGTCAAGTTCTGATGTTATGATCAATGACCAAATAACGTAAATCTCCAATTCAAATGAGCAATATTCGAAATTATAATAAATAAAATCTTTTATAAAAAAAAAACAATTTTATTTAAAACCCGCAAACGTTTCGAGAGAAATTTTATATTTATGAATTGAATTTTATTATCATTTTCTGATTGATGAGAGAAGGAGGATTAATTGGATGGATTAATTTCCGCAATATGGTATTGGAATAATTATCGGAAAAGAGGTTTTTTTTTCTTTAATTAGTTTTTTCCTCTTACTAAAAACAAGGACTAAAGATGATCAAGGACACTCGATGGTGGAGAAATAATCTCCGGAGTGATTTCATGTAACAATTTCATCGTTTAATTGTAACTAATTTAGATAATTATTTTATACCTTTAAGTGCATTTTATTTTATTTTTAAGTTCTTATTATTTTATTTGTTGCATTTAATTTTTTTGAAGTCGGTTTTATTTATTTTTTTTTTTTTTATAAAAATTATTTTTAATTAAATTAAATAACAATTTTGATTTGTTGTTTTTGTATTGAGAAATTTATTGATTAAAACAATTTATATTAATTAAAAAAAAAAACAGGGTAGAGATTAATTAGTCGCCTAACTTTTCTCAAAGAATCAGAATAATTTTTATAGTGATTCTTTAGGCGAAAGTATTTATATGACAATCACATTTAATTATATAATATGATGTATAAAATTTGAACCATTTCAGATAATTTAAATTGCTGAAATTTTTAAAGAAAAAATATTTTGATCTCTTTTGGTTTAAATTTTTTCTAGTGATTTTTAAAAAATAAAATTAGAGCTTTTTCGAATCCTATGGGCAGGGGGGGGACTTACCATGAGATTCCATTTTCTAAAAAATATATCTCCACAGTAAAGAAAATTTTCAAAAATATTCTTTACTTTATTTAAAATGTTTCACCAAGAACCCACACGATTCTCCCTTAACAAAATATATCTCCACACTGAGTTTTGAAATAAATCATTGCATAACGAATTTGGAAACGGCTTGAGATACAAAGCTAAAATTTGCCCTTTAGCATAGAGTCAAATCGTAATACGTAAGACGAGTTTGTAAGCGGTTTGAGCAAGAAAACTAAAACATGGCATTAATGCTCAGCATATTAATACAAACTCTCCCATATTTTTACTTTCACATTTATATTCATAGAATATAATGTGGAAGTATTGCGATGCCCTGTCTGGGTCCTGACTCTTTGAGAGCTTGTATCTCAGAGATGAAAAAAGTTAATTTCATTTTGTAACTTCTCGGTGGAAGGAAACGATGCCCTTAATAGTTGGTAACCAGATTTGGAACATAAAACTGGATATTGTGGTCCCCAGAGGCCAAAAAGGGTCCAAAAATCCATTGGTCAGTGCGTACGTACGTATGTACGTATGTACGTATGTACCCCCTGCGTTTCGCAACAATAAATCTCAGAGCTACGAAATTCGAAACTGGATATAGGCTAGATGGAGTACAGCAATTGAAAATTTGACACAACTAATAACTCATGACACTAGATAAATACACTAATTTTTAAAAAAATCGTAGAATCGTTTTTGAGAAAATAAAAAAATACGAAATAAAGGTAGGGGTGTAAATTAGTAGTGTCGCGATGACTTCAAATAAATGAAAATGTGAACGTCGTGTGGTGTACACACCAGTTGATTCATCTCATTATAATAGCTATATAACAAATCAATTTTTTTCGCATTTTTCATAGTTTTTAAACTAATGAGCTCAATATCTATTCAGTTCGTAAATATAACTAAAATTTTAAAATTTTAACGCCTAATCTATGTGTTCTGAAGAACAAAGACATGAAAATGTATATGCCCAAAAGTGTATTTTTCCTACGGAACACTCAATCAACAATTTTTTTTGACCAATTTGCTTAATAAAAAAGTAACAAATTAAAATTATTGAAGGAGACAATAAAAGAGTGTGTCTTCTGCTGGAATTATAAATTTTATTTATAACGTTAACGAGCAGAAGACACACTCTTTTACTGTCTCCTTCAATATATAAAAATTCTGTTACCCTCGGCACAAAAACTTTCAATTTAAATTAAAATTATTTCATTTAATTAAAATTTAAAATTATTTAATAGGCCATAATTTAAATTGATTTAAAAAAAACTGTTTTTAAAAAGACGTTTATTTATTTGGGAGAATCTCCTCTCCTTGCTTATCTTAGGTTCGGTATGTTTTTAGAATAGTAAGTGGCCAGTTTGAGATAGAAGAAGGATCGAAATGGATGGCAGCAATAGATGAGGCTTTTAAAATGTTGCGGCGCATCAAGACCTCAACTCTCCCCCTTTTGATCCCCCTTTTCCCAATATTCCTCTTCTGCTCCACTATTCTGCTAGCTCCTATCATTCCCATATCGCATTGAAAACTCTCGTGGGAGGAAGTAATGGAGTGGCAAGAAACGCAACGTCACAGTCCGTTGTTTCGTCTCTACAACGATGATAGGTTCTGTATTTCTATCCCCTTTCTATACTTCATTCACAAACACAGCCACTTAACCTTATAAAAAAAAAGAACAAGTCAAATACATATAAACATTCCCTTCAAAGTAAACAGACTAACTCGCCCAAGGAGAAAAAGTCTATTTTCTGTCAAATGGACGACAGTTGTCCAAAAGACTCTCTTTCCGTTTTACGGTTAGTTGGAGAGAGAAGATTCCAGGAACAAGTATTAAAGTTGTAAATCTTGGTTGAGCTACGGACTCACAAAGTGACACCAACGAAGGAACACTTTGTTTTAAGTTCAGTGGGGGACAAGGAAAGGATTCAGGGAATGTAATAAGTATGAAAACAATGCCAAATAAACAAACTATCTTCATTTCAACATTCATCTTTTATAATTATTTAATTTCTTTTTAATTTGGCAAAATATCCACATAACATATATGAAGAAGTGTTATTTTTTAATGGCAGGTGTGTTAAAAAAAGTTTCAAAACGACTACTTAACTCAAACTAAAGTTACTTTATAAGTGAAATATTAACTTTTTAAATTTTGACTTAAAAGAGTACATGATACGTACTCTTGATATTAAAAAAAAAATTGACATTGTCTGATGTGGCCATCCACATGACTTTACCATACACCCTGGCCCCTCTTATATTTAATATTTAATAAAATTATGTATAATCATGTAGGAGGGGGTGGTTAGTTTGTGTATTTTTAGACTACTGGGGGCCCACTAATTATCTCTACAAAATTTGGTTGAGTTTGGTACAAGAGCCTAGATGTACACTTTTTGTATACCGAAATGCCATGATTTCGCCCAATTTTTTAAATCAAAATAGCACCATGTAAGGTAAAGTAAAAAAAAGTCTAATTCAACTTTAAGAGAGATCTTTACAGGAATAGTCTTTGCTTCACACTCCATGATCAATTTTCATAGTAAAACCTCAGTCCACGAAGTGGGATATAGAACTTAACATAATTTTAAACAAGAGGCACCTTTATATACCTTTGTATACCCTGTATGGTAAAGTAAAAAAATAAATAAATAAAATAAATTAAAATAAATAAAATATTAAAAATTTATTAAATAATAGTAATTTTTACTTTCACATATTTATTTTATATTATATAATGATATAGTTTATAACAGCGTTTCCCAAAGTGTGGGTCGCGACCCGGCACCAGGGCGTAGAAAAATTTTGCCGGGTCGCAAAAAAAAATTGTAAAAACACAAAAAAAAATCAAGTGGTTAATAAAAGTAGCTTATTTGTGCAAAATATTTGCTACATTCAATGAATTTAATTTAAATTTGCAAGGCTTTGGTTTAAATATTTTCAAAGTATCGGAAAAAGTTGCTGCAATAATTAAAAAATGACTCTGTGGAAGCAACGACTTTCAAAAGAAAATTTTAAATCTTTTGAAACAGTATATAAATTTATTGAAACCCATGAAAACTCTGATGAAGGAAGGAGATTTATATCTAGAAACACTATCAGTTTCAATTCAAAAACATCTTTCGGAACTAATAAATAGTTTTAAAGACTACTTTCCGGGTATTCCTTCTAATAATATGTGGATTAAAGAATCGTTTTCTGTCTAAATTGAAAAGGAAGAAATGTTTAATCTTAGTGAACAAGAAGTTGATTATTTAATTGAAATTTCATACGACACCGATCTGAAAAAAGTGTTTGAAACTGAACCACTAATTAATTTTTGGTTGCGCTGTCAAAAGGAGTATCCAAGCATAAGTGAAAAAGCGATACAATTTTTAATGCCTTTTGTCATCACTTATACGTGTGAAGTTGCGTTCTCTTGGTGTACTTAAAAAATAAGTATCGAAACAGATTGGATGTCGAACATAATTTGAGAATAAAATTAACATAATTATCTCCTAATTTGGAATCGTTATGTGATGACAAACAACATCATCCTTCACACTAAACATAAGATGGTGTCATCTATTAGATCCGATGAAATGAATATTTTTAATTATATGTCAGAGGGGTTGATTTTCACCCTCGAATCAACCTGAGTGCCAGTAACATGTCGCAAAAATAAATATTTGAATTGTTCATATCTCGTCTTAGGAAGGTCGCAGAGCCTTGTAATTTGAAACTTAAGCTATCTAGAGCAGCGATTCTTAACCGGGGGGGGTCGCGGAAGGTATGTAAGGGGCCCCGAAAATATTAGAATTTTTAAGTTTTTATATCTTTACAAATAAAAAAAAATAAATAAAAAAAAAATATTTCTAAATGATAAAAAATCAAAATTGGTCATTTATTTCAATGACAAAAATTGGATTGCAAAACTTCTTACTTGGCAGACATCTCCACCATTCTAAACCAACTAAATGTATCAATGCAAGGAAATCAACACAACATTTTTTCCATGCGAGATAAAATAAAGGCTATGAAAATAAAACATCATTCGTAAATGGATTCGAAGAATAGAATAGAATGTTTTCGAATGCTTCCAAATGATTCACAAATGATTACAGATAATTGTGAATTTGATAAAGAACATACAGATTATTTATAGCCCAGTAAATAGAGTAAAAAGTGGTTCAGCTTACATTAATTAGGGAAGGCTTTTTCTAGATCGTTTGGTATGCCAAATCTAGTTTGCGACTCCGAAAGTGTGGGGGACAACGTTTGGGGACCGAAAACATCGACATTTTCGGACTTTTTCCAGTTTTTCGCTTTTAACTTGAAAATGGTCCATATTTTGTAAATAACCGTCCTCTAGTAAATTAAAGAGGACAAAATTTCACGTAGATTAAAAATAAATAGAAAATTAGTCTAGTAGTTAATTTTTATGGGGATTCAAAAATATACCCCCCGATTCACTTTTAAATAAATACCTATCCCAAAAACTCGAAATTTTTTCTATTTTTTTCTATTTTGACCATGAAGGAGCACATTTTCGACAAAGACCACAATATTCACTTTTAAACTAGATTAAATTTGATACAATGAAAACAAAGTTTAATCTTAATTGAATAATGGTAACCCGTGCCGCAATGAGGTTGATGTTTTGAAAGATTACAATTTTAGAAAAGAAGTTTTTTCCTTTCATAAAATGAAAACCACTCATCGTAGAAACTTACTTCCTATTTCATTCCTGTAGTAAATTTTATTAACGCATAGACCACTTTTTTTTGTTCAAATTTTAAAATTTATAGATTCAGTACTTCCATGACAGGAAATGATCCAGCCAAAAATCGCAAATTTCTTCATAAAATAAAAAATATTATCCTAGAAACTTGATTTCTATTTCATTCTTAGAAATTTTGTTCACTTGAACGTTTACTAAATTTCCATTTATTAAATTTTAGATTTATAGATATCTAGCATTTTCCATGACTTTTGAGGATTCGGATCATATCCTGTCCGAAAATGTAGGATATCTATAAATCTACAGTTTTATCAAAAAAGTAGCCCAAGTAAACGTTCAAGTCAATAAAATTTCCTAGAGAAGAAGATAGAAATTAACTTTAGGATGATTGGTTTTCTATTTTATGAAGAAAACTGCGATTTTTGAAACAATGGATCATTTCTGGTCATGGAAAATGTTGTATCTATGTTCTAAGAATTGTAACAAAAAAGTGGTCCAAGTAAACGTTCAAGTCAACAAAATTTCCTTCAGAATGAGATAGACACTTTGTTTTAATTGTAGTAAATTTAATCTAGTTTTAAAATGTATAGAGTGGTCTTTGTAGAAATGTGTCTTTTCGTAGTCAAAATAGGAAAATCTAAAAAAGTGCGTGTTTTGGGATATTCAAAAGTGATCTCGTGTGCTGTTTTGATCCCCATTAAAAAATTCCAAGCATTGACCAATTTTTTTTTAATCAGCGAAAATTTTTCCTCTTAATTTACTATGGGACGGTTATTTACAAAATATGAACTGCTTTTCGAGTTATAAGCAAAAAATTGAAAAAAGTCAAAAAATTTTGCATTTTTCGGCAACCAAAAAGTTGTCCCCCAAACTTTCGAGGTCGCAAACTTAGATGTGGCATACCCACACCATACCAAACGATCTTAGAAAAAAAAATATATTTACCCCCAATTAATGTAAGCTGAAACCCCCCGCCCCCCTATATTTACTGGGATATTAATTCAATGTCATCTCCAAAAATTAATTGAAAAATTTTACAAATATTTTCCAAATAATGAAATTGATAGCAGAAAATTGTGGTTTCGAGATCCCTATAATAACTGAGATAATACCAATTTATCACCAACCCACGATGACACTGATTGATATTGATAAAGGAATTAAGTTTGAATTCACTTTTCAAGAAAAAAGTTTAGTACAATTTTGGATACATATTTGGAAGGAACCACACCTGTTCACCATCGCCATACAACATTTATTGCCTTTTGCTTCCACATATCTGTGCGTTCAAACCTTCAAAACTAGGCGCATAGACACCTACGTCTACCCTCACTTAAACAACTTTCCCTTCTTCGGTAATGCAAGGGTCTTTCGAGATCCATAGGGGTTACATCTTTACTGGTGCACCCCTTCTTGCATTCGATTGCATTAAAAAAAAAAAAAAAAAGAAAGCGATTTTCCACAGTTTCTGCTGATGTTTACTCACCTAAGAATATAATGAGTTTCGCAACCATAAATCTCAGGTCTACGAAATTCGAAACTTAATTTCGATTTAGGCTAGAAGGGGTACAGCAAGTTTTTTACGTTTGGAAATTTGAACATCCTGGAAGACATTTACATGAAAGATTTTTCGTTTTTTTTTTTTATTTTCTCTAAACCTCACTAATGATTTGCTTACCTACTTATCAAGTGTCAAGCTGTTATTTAGAGGGAAAAAGTTACCGAGCATCGCTCGGTGCTCCAGGCCCTATGATATAATGTGAGGAGGTATTCAATTCGCATCCGAGGTCCCTACCAGGGGCGGATCTATATATCGACTTTCTGGGGTGCAGCCCAGAGCCCCGTGGATATAAAGGGCCTCCAGCCCCCCATTGAAGACAATGAAATTATTGCGAATTAAAAATAAATAATCTAAAATAAAGGGGCCTAGTTCCATCATAATTTGTACAATTGTAAATATAATATAAGTAATAGGTTAAAAATAAAATAAAAAGAGAGAGTCTCTGTCAAAATACCTAATTACTCTAGAAGACTATAGCTGAAGTATTGCCTTCATCATCGTTTCAATAAATACTAGTTACAAATTATTGTAGCGAAAAATATATAATGTCTTTTTTCATGCTCTAAACCAATTAATAAATAGGCAGTTTGCCGGAATGTTTTAAATAAAGGGTAAAAGAACTAGGCATTTTCTAACATTTTCAATGGAATGTTTTCATTTAAGATTGGCTTTTTTTCCAAGGATAAAATTTTCAATGGATTCTTTAAAGAAAGGTCATTGACTTGATTAATTTAATTTTGGATGTCTGAAAAACTATGACAGAGCATTTAGCTTGCAAGAGGGCCAGACAAAGTTGGCATGTCAATTTTTATATTACCGGATTTTATTTTTTCCGGAATTTATCTTTAATTTGACTTAATTATCGTAAGTATGGCATCTTAAAGATTGTTGCGTACCCCTAAAAGATTTTAATTTGTGCTTTACTTTCTATATCTTACCATAATATGGTGGAAGTATATATCTAGAATTTTGACAAATTCTACTTGATTTTTGAAATTTTTATTATTTGATCTACAAATTGCTTTCATAAATTTCTTGATACTTAGTCTGTGTGTCGTTTTCTTAATGGGATACTTCATTTAAAATGCGTAGTATCCCATTAAAGAAAGAGCATTTTTTTAACAGAACGAGATAATCAAAGAAATAGCTATAAATAATGGTTATGAAAAGTTAATTTAATAGATCAAATATTAAAAGGTAAAATTCAAAAATCAAATTTAAATTTAATCTATTCAAAATTCACAAATTAAAGATCTGCCAAAACTAATATTACCATATTATGGTAAGATGTCCGAAAGAATAAAGCACAAATTAAAATCTTTAGGTACGCAACAATTTTGTATTAGATCACTATATACATTAGGAAGTGAATTAAGTCAAATTAAAGATAAAATTCCGGAAAATGAAAAATCCGGTGTATATAAATTGACATGCCAAAATAAATGCAACTTATATAGGAAAAAACGGAAAGAAATTTATCTATTAGGATCAATGAACACAAGAGAGCCTACAAATTAAAATATGAAAAATTATGCATTTGCAGAGCATTTAAATGCTCACAATCATAGTTTTCCAGATCAATCCAAAATTAAATTAATCAAAGAAGTCAATGACCCTTTAATTCTTTCTTTAAAGAATCCATTGAAATTTTCAAAATCCTTGGAAAAAAGCCCAATTGAATCTTCAAATGAAAAACTAGAAATTATCAATGACCCCTTTTTAAAAACATTCCATTCATTCAGGCAAAACTCATTAGAAAATGCCCAAACACCCTTTTTACCCTTTGACCCCTTTTTTAAAAACATTCCATTCATTCAGGCAAAACTCATTAGAAAATGCCCAAACAAAAGAGCAACCCAGATATTGAGCCAGTTATATTCCAATCTCCCAAGAAGAAACATGAAGAAAAAGACATTATATATTTTTCAAAATTTTCTATGTACAAATCTTAATTTGTAACTAATTTGAAATATTTGTGATAGACCGATGATGAAGGCAATGCCCTCGAAACTATAGTCTCTAGAAATAATTAAAAATTATTTTATTTAAAAAACAGAAGACTCTCTCATTTTATTTTATTTTTAACCTAAAATAAAAACAATTCTGTTACCATCGACAGTGAAATCTTTTATTCAACTAATATAAATATATTGTAAATATGTTGTAATTTATTGTGTATTGCTTGATTAAATATAATTTAAATGTAAAATTGAACTAAATAAAGGCTATATTAATAATAAAAATCTAAAATTTAAAAAAATCCAATCATTCATTTCTGTATTTAACAAGTACAAATAAATAAAATATTTTTTGTCCTAATTTTTTGCCTATACAGCATTCATCGTTGCAGTGTAAAAAACAGTTTCTTTGACAAAATGGCAATTAGTTTGATTAATTAGGTAAGCCCTCAAGTAGTGATAGCCCAGGGGCCCACAAATTCACGGTCCACCCCTGGCCCTGACACCTTGAGACCTTTTAACAAAAGTCTTGCCTCTTTTCATTTGCTTTTATTAGTTGAACCTTTATGTCAAAATACAGTTTTTGTTTGATCATTATTACTCTATATAACAATATCAGGGAATTTCTCTTATGTTTGTGGCTTTGAGAGCACAATAAGTCTTCGTGAAACTATGAACTAATTACACCCTTTCTCAAAGGATTACTGGCAATCGATACCTTCGTGGTTTTCACTTGCTACTTCCAAGTGTTGACTCGAATTCTCGAACTGAGCTCTAATAACATAATTACAATTAAGTTGCAACAAAAGTGGCTAACGGATTGGACTTATGTAGGTGTTTGGAGTACGGGGTACAATTTATGCACGAACCCCTGATTAGAGTGGCAAAAGCTACATATAATTTTACTGAACCTCTAAATAGAATTCCCTCGACTTTATGAGTTTTGCTCGCATATGTATGTTGCATTTCGTGTCACTGAGTGACAAGACCCGTTTCTCATTCATTGTTTTGTCGAAGGAGGAATTAACTTTTTCAATATAGGCAATTTATATTCAAATGATGAACATCTTACCTCTAAATTCTAAATCATTACCTATTCTTATGTACTTTAATTTTTTTAGAGAATAAGGATTAAATTGCATTTTTAATAGCTTACTTCTTAAAAATAATTTTTGACTTTTATCTTGTTTAAAAGAGTTTTTGAAATACTACCTTGATCAAAAAGTTTCAGAAAATTTATTAAAAAAATCAAAAATACAAATTTATTCATCAAAATCGATATTGTCCCATTCAAAGTACTCCCCATCGACTCCAGCGCACTTATGTCAGCGCTTAATCCAATCCTCGAAACATTTTTTTATACTCGGTTTTCGGTATGGACTATCATAGCCGTTTTCGATTTTTACGATTTTAAAAATGAAATCATCTTTGCATCAACGAGTTTGTATTAAATTTTGAGTTAAAAATGGTGCGAAAATATTGAAGAAGTGTTAAGCCGCATTCACACTATGCTGACGACACGTAGCACACTGCTGACGTTTTCGTCGGCGCGTGTTAGCACGTCAGGGTCATGCGGGGTGTACACCTGTACACACTACGCTGACGTGTTAATTCGTCAGTTGTTTTTTGGGTGCTTATACAGACGGGATTACGAGCCCTGTCCCATCCTCTTCAATTGGCCCACCAATATTATTATTATTTTTTTTTTTTTTTTTTTTTAATGCAATCGAATGCAAGAAGGGACGCACCAGTAAAGAAGCAGCCCCTATGGATCTCGAAAGACCCTTGCATTACCGAAGAGAAGGAAAAGTTGATTAAGTGAGGGGGGTGGAGACGCGGCACTCGGGTTTTGAAGGTTTGAAGGTTATAAGAATTTGACCGCGAAAGAGTGTTGGGAGTCTACAAAACGCGTGCTACGCACAAAGCATGCTTTGGGGGATTATTGATTTTATCTCATCAGAGCACTCGTGGTGTGATAGTATCTATAGAAAAGGGAAAGGGCAGAGACATTTCTTCGATGAGCCAGCGAGTCGAGGGAGTCGGTGAGGGTAGAATCGTTAATTAGCCTGACGGCTCGTTTCTGAATTGCATCCAGGGTAGCAAGAGAATATTTAGAGGCCTTCCATAGATGAGATCCGTAATCGAGACAGGGGTGGATTTAGGCCTTTGTAGATGGTGAAAAGATGTGGGGGCTTGTAAAATCGCTTGTACCTGAATAAGTAGCCAATGTTCCTTGCTGCAGATTTCGCCACAGAGGAGATGTGTACATTCAAAGACAGGTCAGATGCGACAGATGCCCAGTATGGATAGGCTGTCACACATTTTCAGGGGATTCGAATCGAAGTAAATATCGTGAAATTTCTTGGTGCCTAGAAATTAGACAACACTGAGTATTGTTTTACTAAAGTTAACTAAATTTTGGGAGCCCCATTTATTCAGTTTGTCTAGATCGAGAGTGATTGAGGAGGCAACATTGATTCGATTATTCGGGGAGGAGGATTTGCCGTGCAGAGTGCTATCGTCGGCGTACAGTGGGAGTGGGGTTTGATGTTTGATCGATAAGGTCGTTTATAGATTAGAAGAGGTGGGGGAGATTACAGAGCCTTGGGAATGCCAGCGTTTGTGGAGAACGATTCAGATGATATTCAGCCCACCACAACTTTTATACTACGGTTTGTCAGAAAGCTTATCCATTTGTAGAAGTGTTGGTGTGAATCCAAAGGCAGTCAGTTTGGCAAGAAGATTTTTGTGCCATACTTGGTCAAAAGCTTTTGAGATATCTAGTGCTACAGCGAGGGTTTCTTTTCCGGTCTCTAGAGTTTGTTCAGGTGTGGGTGACATAGGTTATGATGTCGCCTGTGGAACGATATTGTCTAACCATATTGCCTATCGTGAATTAATTTATTATTTTCTAAGTGACGAAGGACGTTCTTTTTAAATAAAATTATGCTAATTCATGGTAAATTTAATTTTAAATATTTATTTTTATTATCATTTGTAACAACATTTTAAACAATTTAAAACATTTTATTGTAACATTTAACTTAAAAATTATTTTTTAATTGTTAAATACAAGAAAACATACAAAATCCAAAAACCTTACCACTGTGTGACGTCACTTTATTTTTAATTACGGCTTGAATTCTTTGGGCAACGTACTTATTAAGTTTTGATACTCATCTTGAGGAAAGTATCCTAAATATTTTTGAAGTTTGTGTTTTAATTCGACTACGTTTCTGCTGGTTGTATTCGTAATAGCTTTTTCATTGTGTGCCAAAGAGTTTCTATTGCTGGGTAGTCGGACTGTTTGCCACCCACTCCAAAAGTGAAACATTGCATCAGAAAGCCATTTTAAAGATTTTCTTAATGTATGGCAGGCCGCCCTGTCTTGTTGGAACACAAAATTATTATTATTCTGCAATGCATCTGCCATTGTTGGAAGTAACGATTTTTTTAAAATCTCTCTAAATATTTATTGGTGTTTACAATTCCATCAATGAAGTGAAGTTTTACAAATACCCTATCAGACATTGAACCTCACCATAATTCAGCAGGAAATTTTACTCTTTCTTTTTAAACAATCTGAATTGAAAGCTTCATTTTTCTGACGAATAACTCTGCTTCGATTGTCCCCAACACAAACTTCAAAACGAGAGTCATCACTCCGATGGACAATTATTCCATTCATCACTGGTCCAATTAATGTGACTTTTAGCCCATTTAAGCCGGTTTTTCTTCCAAGAGTGGCTTTTCTTTCGCCTAAAAATTTTTTTGAAAAAGTTGCAATAAAATTTACCTTGTAAGTTTTAAAACCTAACTCAAGGGCTTTTCTTATTGGACGTGGATCTTGAAACACTCGGCCCAACAACATCGCTCCAAAGAACAGATAATTCACCATAGTTGAACGTCTGTTTTTTCTAATAATCTCTTCAATGCCCGTTTATCAGCATATTTTGGATTGCGACACATACCGAGAGGTTTTGAGGCTATTGTACCGTTGCTTCTGCAACCTTCGAATAAGATTTCTGACAATAAACTTTGATAAATTAACTAAATCGCCAATTTCGCGTTTGGTTTTCCCTTTTTAAATAAATTGATAATAATTGATCGAATTTTTCATTAACAACCTTTCCACGAGCTTGTTTTTTAGCCATTACAAAACAAACAAACTTTATTTTGTTGAAAAAGGCGTACCATTTGATTATTTCACATATTCAAAGATTCTTAAAAAAAAATCGTGAAAAGCAAAGAACTATTATTTTTTTTTTTTTTTTTTTTTTTTGGCTTTTCGTTACAGAAGCCATAAGCCATTTACGATACTATTTATTTTTATTTTTAAATTTGTCTCTACCCTTCGGGGGGTCGGGGATTTTTAGCCGGATGCCTCGCGAGCTGGATTCGAACTCGGGTCCTCTTGGTTAGCTGGCTGGATATGCTAGCAATAACCGAACGAAGTACACGCAGATTTTTTTTTTTTTTTTTTTTTTTT